>APFE031393409.1:42095-71530 GCA_000404065.3 Pinus taeda | reverse complement strand
CTACATTGACAACAGCTAAATTCACCATTTCTCTTGCAAATCTTAAAGGAGAACACCATTAGTCATATCATCATTCAATCATTCCTTGTCATCTTGGATGAATTTGGAGCTTACCTAGTCGATTTAGCAATTTGGGAGGGCGATTTTAATTGTTTCAGCAATTTCTGGCAAACACAGCTCTATCGGTCGCACCTCTATTCTATTAGTCGCTCCTGCCTGACCCGTCGCACCAGTTCTGGAAATGCACGGAGGGAGCAGCTCTGACCAGTCGCACCTGCCCAACCGGTCGCACTTCTGTTCTATTGGTCGCACCCCTATTGCAGGAGGCTTTTGGAGGCCTTTCCGGTGTCTGAATCGGGCGCAGGATAGCTCGTTGGAAAGGTATTTGAGTATAATTTCCAAATCAAGTGGAATTTTTCAATTTGGAGTTTATTTGACCTGTCAAAAATCAAATCTCCCAAGACTGGTCAAAAAGTGCCAAATGAGGCTGCCTGAAAAAAGAGTGTTGTTGCAGTCAACTTTTGAATGCCTTCCTCAACCCCAAATTTAGCTCATGATAGCTCATTGGAAAGCTCTCTTTGTATAATTATCATTTTACCCATCAATCAAATCATTTGGCCAACCAAGTTAGGAGAAAACTTGATTTTCCCAAGGTCACTTCAGAGGTGTCTTTGATTCTCCTGAGGCAACGGTATTCTTGACATTTCTCTCAAACCATGACACCTGTGTAAAAATTGAAGGAGGTTTTTCTTATTTGGCAGGTTTTGGACAAAAACATCTCTCAGATTCCCAAAATTCATCTTTTATTGCTCTGAAGCATCATTTGAGTGCAACTTGTCCCGATGTGTGAAACAAGGAATTCTGTCGAAATGAAGCGAGATGAAGGGGATAGGGGGCTTCTAAATTCTTGGGGAAATTTGTGGGAGTGGGAAGGGATGTTAGGAAGCAGGGGAAAGTGGAATCTCAGAGATTTAGTGAGGGGAAGAGATCCAAAAGGGCAAAACACAGGCCCAACCTAGAAAATTGCCAAGTTGTAGCTAGAAACTAGGGTTTGTGGAAAAATGAGAATTTTGGGGGATCTGAGTGTTGGAAAGTGTTTGATAAGGTACATTAAGGATAGGGGAAGGTGTATGAACATCAGAAAACAAGTTTTGCCGATGATTTGACCGTCCAAGAGAAATTTCCTTCAAAACCCTAGGAGAGGGAAATGAACTTGCCAAGGCACAACTGAAGCATGGACAAGATGTAAAATGACTCATTAGACACTGATATGATAATGAAAACCCTATGAATGATGATAGACTCAGGTGAATAGTGACATAGATTGGCATTTGGGCAACTTTAGGAGTTAAAGCAAACCCTAGACCTTATGCCTAATGACCAAATTTTGCTTGAAGACTCACTGAAATGACAAAATTTGACCTTGACACTTCAAAATCGCTATGTAAGAGCACATTTGATCACTGGAGGAAGGCTGTAAAGACTGACACTAACACAAGTCACGAATGACACATCAAAGTGTGAATCAGACCTTATCACTCAGTAGGTGTACAAAACTTCCCAATCAAAACATCCAAGGCTGAAAGCATACAAAGAGGAGGTGAAATATAGACCATCTCTACCTCATAATGTTAAGTGTTCCAAATTTTTTGAAGTAGAGGATAAAATCAATAGGCTTTTGCAAGTCTTTGATGAATTGGTAGATATACACATTGGCCAAGAGAAATAAAGCTTTCATGGAAAGGTAAAAAGTGTTAGAACATTATATATTACGGAGCAATGGAACGCATAAAATATTGCAGAAATATAAACACAGAAAATGCATAAAACAAGAGAGAGACATATATACGTGGTTCACCCAGTTTGGGCAATGTCCACCCCGAACAACCAGTCCTTCCTTTCTGTTATCCAGTAAAATGAATAGACACAACCTACAATAGATCCGCTGTAATATCCTCTGTTTTCTCTCACAGTCTCACCTCTCTGCTTCTCGCTCGGAGAATAAAAATCTATTACACAAACTCAAATACAATACCCTCATACAAAGAGAGGGGTTGCCTTCTAGGGAAAAAAACCCTAAACTAAACATAAGTTCTACTGTCAGATCATCTACCTAATGAGTGGCGCAGATTGACTAGAAATTTCTATACTTTTACAAGGCAATTTTATATATGTTTTTAGCTTTTGGGGCGCTGCCCTTGAAACCCCTGCCAGGGACCGCTGGCCCCTAGACCCCCCATCTGAGGGGGATCGGCGCCCCCGAACCCCCGCGGGGGGCACAAGTCCCCCCCGCACCCCCCCGTGTGGAGGGGTGTACAAACTTCCTGGGGTATACATCCGGCTGAAACAAAGGCCTCTAAACAATCATGCTCCATACTCAACAATCTCCCACTTGGAGAATGATTGTAGCAACTCCATCGCTACTTCATTTGCTGGACAATGACTCCTCTTTGGACTTGGATATTTCTCATCTTATTCATCATCCTTGAAGACCAATTGAAACTTATCATATTCTCAATTTCTCCTTGGTTACAACTTTTGTTAGCATATCTGTAGGATTCTGGCTAGTGTGTATCTTTTCTAGCTTCAACTCTCCATCTTCCAACACTGATCGTATGAAATGGTACTTGAAATGTATGTGTTTAGTCCTGGAATGAAATGTTGAGTTCTTTGCAAGATGAATGGCACTTTGGCTATCACTGTATAACGTGCCTATATCATGCTCCTTACCCAATTCACCCATAAACCTCTATAACCAAATCATTTATTTACTAGCCTCTCTACTTCTGTTGTTGAAAGTGCAACAACACTTTGGATTTTTGAAACCCAACTGACAACTGTTCCACCAACAATAAATACATATCCTATAGTTCTCCTGCTGTTATCTCTGTCACCTGCCATATCTGCATCAACATATCCCTTTAGAGAAATGTTTGAACCACCAAAGCATAATGCTTGATTTGTGGTACCTTTCAAATATCTGAGAATACATTTCACTGCCATCCAATGTTCCTTTCCTGGATTGTTCATGTATCTTCTTACAATTCCCACTGCATGTACAATATCAGGCCTTGTGCAGACCATTGCATACATTAAGCTTCCAACTGCTGATGCATATGGAACTTTAGACATATAATCCATGTCTTCTTGGGTCTTTGGGCACATTTCCTTACTAAGTTTGAAATGGTTAGCAAAAGGTGTACTAACTGGTTTTGCATTGTGCATATTAAATCTTTTCAACACCTTTTGTATGTACTCATTCTAAGACAATGTTAATTTGTGATTTTCCTGTCTGGTCTTAGTTATCTCCATACCAAGGATGTTTTTGCAACTCCCAAATCCTTCTTTGCAAATGAATTTGCCAATTTTCTTTTGAGCACATTTATTTCCTGCATGTTAGACCCTGCAACAAGCATGTCATCTACATATAATAACAATATAATATAGCTGCCATCATTTTGCTTTTTCAGGTAAACATAATGATCAGAGTGACATCTAGTATAACCTTGTTCAGACATAAACTTGTCAAATCTTAGATACCACTGCCTTGGAGCCTGTTTTAAGACATACAAGCTCTTCTTCAATCTGCACACTAGTTTCTCCTTCCCTTTCACTTCATATCCTTGTGGCTGCTGCATATATATCTCTTTCTCCAAATCGCCATGGAGAAAGGTTGTCTTTACATCTAACTGCTCAAGATGAAAATCTTCAAGTGCTACTAGACTTAAAATAGTTCTGATTGAAGTCATTTTAACAACAGGAGAAAATATTTCATCAAAATCAATACCTTTCTTCTGTGCAAACTCCTTCACCACAAGTCTAGCTTTGTACCTCTGTTTTCTTCCATATTCTTTCTTCAATCTGTGCCCATTTATTCTTCAATGTAGTTTTTCTTGTAGGCAACCTGACTAAGTCCCAAGTCTGGTTATGCATTAAGGAGTCCATCTCTTCTTCCATGGCTACCTCCCACTTCTTCCTGCTTCAACCTGCATTGCTTCTTCATAACATTCGGTTTCACCGGAATCAGTCAACAATAAATAATATAATGAAGGAGAGTATCGTTCAGGTGGTCTACTTATCCTGGTAGATCTTAACACCACTTTCAGGTGTTGGGGTGCCTGTTGCTGTTGTGGTGGTTGTTGCTGTTGTGGTTGTTGATTATTATTATTTTCAGGCACCTTTACTTTTTCAGTGATTTCATCAAGAACTGCATATTCCTTGTTTTCCTTTTCTTGTTCCTTTTCCTGCAACTGATTCTTATGCAAGACCTTTTCATTGAATATTACATCTCTGCTCCTAATGATTTTGTGATTTTCATAATCATATAAGCGATAACCAAAATCATTAACACCATATCCAATAAAGGTACATTTCTTTGACTTTGCCTCAAGCTTTGTTCTATTTTCTTTATTAATATGGACAAAGGCCTCACAACCAAAAGGCTTTAAAAAGGAGTAATTTACCTTTTTACCTGTCCATGCTTCCTCTGGAACACCACCATCCAAGGAACTTGAAGGCCCTTTGTTTATTAGATAAACAGTAGTATCTACAACATCTGCCCAAAACTGTAAAGGCAATCCTGCATGCAATCTCACGCACCTTGCATGCTCCATGATTGTTTTGTTCATCCTTTCTGACACACCATTTTCTTGTGTTGTTCTTGGAACTATCTTCTCTCTACGAATTCCATGCTCTGAATAGTACCTATCAAACTCTTTGCTGCAATATTCACCTCCGTTGTCTGATCTAAGACACTTTAATTTCTTTCCAATCTCAATCTCAACCAAAGCTTTCCATTTCTTGAAAGTATCAAATACATCAGATTTATTCTTAATACAGTAAATCCAAGTTTTTCTTGTTGCATCATTAATAAAAGAAACATAATAACGAGAGCCACCGAGAGATGATACCTGAGCAGGTCCCCATACATTTGTATACACAAGCTCTAATTTTTCGCTCTTCTTTTCTTTCCCAACTCTCAGAAATTTAACTCTCTTCTGCTTTCCATAAATGCAATTCTCACAGAAGTCCAAATCAACATTCTTCAAACCCGGCAACAAATTCCTTGAGTGAAGAATATTCATCCCCTTTGCACTCATGTGTTCGAGCCTATGATGCCATAATGCTGCATCTGCTCCTTTTGAAGTTAAAGCATTAACAGAGTTAGAAATACCATTGCATAAATACGATGTACCAACCTTTTCGCCTTTTGCTATTACCAGGGCTCCTTTGGTGACCTTCCAAGCTTTATCTATGAAAGTTGTCACACAACCTTCACCACCTAACTGCCTTGTTGAAATCAGATTTTTCTTTAGATCTGGAACATGCCTTAGCTCCTTTAGTAGCCATTGGTTTCCATTCTACTATTTTAGAAGAACCTTACCCATTCCAACAATTTTACAGGGTTTATCATCACCCAAACGAACTTGTCCAAAATCTCCTTCAACATAGTCATGAAAGTATTTCTTATCAGGTGTGGCATGAAATGACGCCCCTGAATCTACCACCCAAGAATCAGTAATATTTTCGAAAGAAAGAATCAAAGCATCTTGTAACACCTCACCTGTCACATTTGCTTCATGATTGTTTTCTTGTTGTGCATCTCCTTCTTTTCCCTTCTGAGATCTACGGTCTTTCTTTAGGTGTCCTTTCTTTCCACATTTCCAGCACACTATCCCCGATATGGACTTGGATCTGCCTTTCCTTGATTTGCTGCGATATCCTGAGCTCTTTCCTCTTTCCATTTTTCTTCCCCTAGACTCTGCACTCAAAGCATTACTTGATGTCTCACCAGAGCTTTTCCATCGCATTTCCTCGCTATTGATAGCAACGAAAACATCATCAAACTTTAAAGTACTAGATCCAGAAACAGAGTTACTAATGGCCATTACTAAACCACTCTAACTTTATGATAATGAGCACAAGAATAACAGAGCTCTAACTTCATCATCAAAGTTTTCCCCTACATAACATAACTGACTTGTAACAATATTAAAATCATTTAAATGGTCTGCAATAGATCCACCTTCCAACATCTTCATATTAAATAACTGTTTCATAAGAAATACCTTGTTTAAGGCCGAGGGTTTTTCATATAGTTTCTCCAACGCCTTAATCAAACCCTGTATCGTTGTTTCCTTTGAAATGTTGAAGGCGACCGATGATGCGAGGCACAACTTTATTGTTCCAAGTGTCTTTCTATTGAGAAGGTTCCATTCTTCATCTGTCATACCCGTCGGCATATTAGTTTTTCTGCCCAATGGTTGGTGTAGATCTTTCTGATACAGATAATCTTCCATCTGCATCTTCCATAGTGAGAAGTTTTGGCCGTTAAATTTCTCGACCCTAAACTTACCATCTTCTGCCATTTCTCCCACTCGAACGAGGAACCCTTCTTTCCTGCGAGTTTATCAGCCAAATAGACCTTCAGCTCTGATACCAGTTGTTATAAAATTATATATTAGGGAGCAATGGAGCACATAAAATATTGCAGAAATATAAACACAGAAAATGCATAAAACAAGAGAGACACAGATATACGTGGTTCACCCAGTTTTGGCTATGTCCACCCCGAATAGCTAGTCCTTCCTTTCTATTATCCAGCAAAATGAAGAGACACAACCTACAACATATCTGCTATAATATCCTCTGTTTTCTCTCATAGTCTCACCTCTCTACTTGTCGCTCAAAGAATTCACATACATTACACAAACTCAATACAATGCCCTCATATGAAGAGAGGGGTTGCCTTCTAGGGCAAAAAACCCTAAACTAAACATAAGTTCTACTGTCAGATCATCTGCCTAATGAACAACCCAGATTGACTAGAAATTACTATACTTTTACAAGTCAATTTGACATCTGTTTTTAGCTTTAGGGGCACTGCCCCCGAGCCCCCCCGGGGAACCTGCCCCCGGACCCCAACCGGGGGGGTCAACCCCTTGCCCCCCAGCGGGGGGAAATTTCCCCCGCACCCCCCCCCGCGTGGAGGGGTGTACAAACTTCCTGGGCATACATCCAGCTAAAACAAAGACCTATGAACAATCATGCTCCATACACAACAAAGATTGTGAAATCCAACTCAAACTATGAAGCAAGTGCCTCACATTTAGATCCTTCCCCGGATCCATTCTTAGATTTCCTCCGTGGACAATTTGCAGCATAATGGCCCACCTCATGACAACGAAAGCATCGCACTTTTGATTTGTCAACCTTCTTCCCACCATTAGAAGAACTGGATTCAGAAAGAGAAACCTTCTCCTTCCCCTTTTTTGCCTTACTCGCTAAGGCATAGTTCTCCTCATCCTCCATGGATGAAGAATTGTCTCTAGTGCTCCGTCTTATCTCCTCCTGCATCAAATCCGACCATAGTCGTTCCCAATCTGGCAGTTTCTCCCTTCCATTAACCAAGTCCTGGTAGCTATGTCATCTCTTAGGAAGGCCAAGGAGTGCTAGAATCACCATATCATCATCAGTTGTCACGACCCCTACACTTGCAAGCTCATCCCTGCATGTGATGAGCTTGGTCAGATACATAGAGATCGTCTCATCCTTTTCACACTTGATCTTTCGAAGTTTGTCCTTCAGTGCCAACTTCCTCTGATCTGCTATTCTGATATAAATCTTTCAATGTTTTTCACATTGCAAATAGAGTCTCCTTCCCATGGAGGCTTGAGACAATGTGATCTTGCACTCCCTCCAAGAGAATTCTCCTAGATCTAGCCACACACTTCTTCCATTACGCCAGTTGAGTAGCATCAGTAGGCTTAGGGACTTCTTGATCAATGAAGTCCTTAAGGCCATTATCTTCTAATACTACCTCCATGCGATCCTTCCAAGATATATATTTTGAGCTGCCATCAAGGGCATACTCAAGCCTCAAACCATAGAAAGCCATTGATGAAATAGATGTGATAAGAACTTGAGATCTATATCATGAATAATAAAATTCAAATTCCTTCTTATATGATGTTCTTCCTTGATCACCTGTGCTTCGATACCATGTAGAATTTTCTCTACAAATCAGCTAGCTCACTAATATCATGTAGAAATTTCACCTGCAAATCCAACTGATATATGCAATGTATTAAAGAATAATACTAGATCTACATCTACCATAAACTTTGCAGAAGCTTAATTGAACATAAGCAACATCAAGCATGAACACATATAATTGATAAGAAGGAATCAATCACACATAACACAGAATATATCACTGGGGAAAGCACCAGCATAAAACCCCAACACTGTATTATCAATCAAGTGGAAATCCTCAACAACATACAAAAAGAATTAGCTCAAAAGCTATCATGCTCCCTCTGTACTCTGATGATGAAGCTCATGGACTATCTATCCCTATATATAAAGGATGCACCTTAGGTCCAAGATCCTATTTCCTTGCACAGTTTTGATTGGGGTCCAATTACAAAACACATGTAAATTGGCCTAGTCATACCTGCTGTCAACCTCAAGTCTAACTACACAATACTTGAGGACTCAAGTTCCTCCTGCATGCAAGGAATACTCACTAGAAATATCCTAGCAACTAACAGAACATTGTCCCACAATCTAATCTTAACTGGGTCTCTGTCTAAACTGCCATGCATCAATTATCCATGAGAGAATACTTAGTTATCTGAAAATAATCGTTGTCACATGCATGCAAGCATCAACAAACTATATCTCATTAATGTAACCACTTGTTAAATTAATCTAACTGGACTTGACTAAATTAAACTAAGTTAGCTGATCCTCTCAATATACAACTCATCCTTAATTCCTCAATCAGTGGAGAAAATTAGGACACATTCCCCAATTAGTGGGGAAATAATTGTATGTTCTCACAAGGACTTCAATTTTGCTTTTCCTTAACTAATTAACTCATGGAGAATTAATTAATTAATATTCCAAACTGCTGGTAAGACCAAATTCGAATTTACTTCCTATAGATAAACCAGGGACTGCTATAAATACAAAGGGACCCATAAATGCTATTTTTAGAAGATGTTATTTTTAGTAGTTTCACCTCTCACCCGAAGTGGCCAAAATGCTCATTGGCCAAACTACTATTTTTAGAAATGCTATTTTTAGCGGTTCTATTTTTAGCACTTCCTAAATTTAGCATTTCTTGTTGCACACTTTTCAAGAAAGTGGTAGTGCTTGAAGATGCATTTGAAGGGCTTATAGCTGAGCTTGATGGGCTTACTGATGACCTTAAAATATTTGGAGATGGAAATAAAACTCTGGGTTGAAGAGGAAGCTTGGAGATGAATGATTCTATGGAATGAAGTGTAGTGGAAGTAATAGATGAGGTGGTACTAAATAAAGATGAATTTACAGACTCTGAAGATATGGTAGAAGGCTTAGGAGTAGCAGCAATTAGGACAGCTAATTCAACTGACTGTTGAAAATAAACTTCATCTATGTGTCTTATCAAATTTGAGGTTAAAGCATCAAGTTTGTCAAAAGTTTCTAGAACATGTTGATCTAAATCAAGATGAATAGTTTTCTTCTTTCATTCAATAAATTGAATAAAAGTAGGGTCTATTAGAGTATCATGGACTAAAGTTTCAAATTTGGTATGAAACAATGAATGCTCAAATGATAAATCAAATTGAAGATCCTCTAAGTTTGATAACTCTTTAGGAAGTGAATTTGCTTTAGTTAGTTGACTAGTGCTTTCTTGACTTTCTACTTTATTGTTTTTTTTCAAGATTTTGTCTGGATTATCAACAATTATAACAGGGTTTGGATCTGGATGTGCCCTAGTATAGTATGTTCTTTTGGAAGCCAAAATTTCAATTTTTTAAAGAAACTCCTTAACAACCCTAAAATGGCCTTAAGGTGAAATAATGAAATTTAGGATTTCTTTTAAGGTTTATTAAACTGAGGACTCATCCCCAGTATGGTTGCCACTATGTTATCACTCTAAAATTTCCCGAGGGTTGTCATGAAAGAAATAATAGAGTTAACCACAAACCTACTTTTGAGATCAAGATCTAGCCTTCCTAATGCTTAGAGAGGGCTCTCTCTTAATGATTTAACTTTGTTGAGATAATTGATTTTAGGCCAATTATTTAAGTTTGATTGGGTTTTGATTTGATTTGGTGGTGGAATCACTGATTTAGATGGATAGATAAGTGTCTTTTTACCATTGGGCCATGGAGTCCAAATGTCAAGAAAACAGGACTGGATCAAATTCTAAAGATAGTGTTCACAGGGCAAGGTAGTTGAGTAAATTCAGATATTTTACGTTGGATGGTGAAGTGGTTTTTCAATCAGGGTCAAAGAGAAGTTAAGGATTCCTCAAAAATGGATAATGAGGGAAATGAAAGAGGTCAATTGAAACTAGGGAGCAATGAAGAACTCCCTACTCTGGATATCAAAAGAAAACATAAAAATGAATAATTGTTCAAGACAAAGTGTACTTAAACAAATTTTGTAGTAACATTCTAGTTATTTCATTCAAATTGGAAAAAACATGTATGTTTGTGAAATACTTAAGAAAATGACAATTTGACAAATGAAATATACTTCATTGAAGTAGCCTAACACATGAATCCTGTAATGCAATGCCTTTATTACTCAGTCCAGTTTGCTGACTTGAAAATGTTACAATAAACCCTCAAGTTTTCAAATCAATATGACTATAGAAATGTTCAACAATCCACCCTCTATACTTCAAATTATGAAGTATTTATACAAAAAACTGTTACAAAATATCCTATACCATTTTAGGAATTATTCAAGGAAAATAAAATATCTTCATGCAAGAAAATAAAGACACCTAGGAGACTAAAGGCTAGTTGTGTATTCTTTTACTGGTTTTTTTGTTTGATGCTTTGGTCTTTTGCTGCTTTCTCTCTTTTGTTCTTGCCCTACATTGGCTGTCCTTTTACTATGCCTTTGACTAATATTATTTTCATCTTTAAACTTTGTTTTTCATCTGATACTCGTTGACTTAGTTGATATGTTGTTTCACTTTCACTACTCTGTGTTCACTATTTACCTTGCACTTTTACAGTAAATCATTTAACTTTTCCCAAGTCTTTGTAACTGGTAATTTAATATTTACCATTCTTGTATAGACTTCATCAGTTTCTATGTACTTTTCAAAAGTGGGCTTGTTTACAAAAAGATGTTTTACCTCATGCTAGAAGTAAAAGAGGTTCTCAAAAGTCTGGTAAAGGACTTTTCCTGTAGGCATCCCTTTCATAAAGGAATTGTTGGCTTGTTCCTTTGCCACTTCTCTGATTTTCTTATCATAGTCTTCATGTGGCATCAACCTGTCATTAATCACCAATGGATTAGGCAAACCTTTCTACCTCAAAGCATCAAACTTGACCATGAACTTGCCTATTGCTAGCTCCATTGTTTGGCATTTATCCTCAAGTTGTGTCATCAAGTTCCTTTTGGTGATTACCTTTTTTACCTCTAGTATGGTCCTAGTTCTGTCAGCTATTCGAAGCTCCTGCAACTCATACTTGTTTTTCAAGTTAAGGAACTAGATTATTCTTGAGGCTTCTTCTGGCATATTTCTGACTTTGACTTCTGAGCTTCATTCTTATGCATGATTTGAGCCAGTTTCTTTAAACCCTCTAGACTTTTTATTTGTTACATAAGTATATTTATTTCAGTGGTTTGGATGGACATATCCTCCATGGCTTTGACCAGTTTAGCTACTTCAGCACTAAGATGAGCTGATGCTATTGTTGAACCTGTTGTTGATGTAGTTGTCGATGCAGTTGGAAGTGTTGTAGCTAGTGGAGCTACCGGGGCCAATGAAGCTGCCAAAGTAGAAGGAACTGCTATAGTAACTGTAGGAATAGTAGTAGCAGTAGTTGTCTCAATGATTGCCTGTTTCTCCTGTACTAACTTGTCCATTTCTTTCAATTGGGCATTTAGTTGAAGAATGAGGTCCATCATCTCATCTTTATGGGTTTGGTTCTCTAGAACTTCCTTAGCCTATGGATGTTCAGAAGGAGGCAACTTTAGTTACTTCTTCAATGTAGGAATGTCTTCATTTTTATTCTTTATGAGCTTTTCTTCAGCCTTGATGTCATTTGGATTATATCCAATCTCAATAACCAAGTCTTCTAGTGACTTGATTTTATTATCCTTTGCCTGTGAGGATGATTTCACTAGCTTAAACTGTGTTGTGATGTTGTCTTGAGAATTTTGAAGTTTCTGAACACTCATGGCCTTGTTGGTCATTGTTAAGTATAAAATTTCTCCTGCCTTCTTATGAAGTTCAATTTGATCAATAGGGTGAACATCCCTGGCTAAAACTTCAAATTCTGTCTTCCTGTAATCTGTTGATGACTTAGGATGTTGGACTGTAGGCTACAAAAAGGTCATTTTCATTTTACCAGTTTTAATCTCAAAAGTTGACATTAATATATTCTGATTGCTAGGAGTTTGTTTGAAATATTGGGCATATGTTTCAGCCTTCAATGCCCCATTTCTTAATTTGATCTCTTTATACTTCTCGTTTATGTCTTTTTCCTTATCCACTAGTTTGCTTGATGATGAGACCTCAATGCTAAGCTGTTTTTGAATACTCTGAGTATTAAAGGTGGAAGGTTGATGAGTTTCCTCTTAAACTGCTAGAGTTGTACTCTCTCTGACCCCTGTATCTGTATCCATGATTTGAAATGTCCTAACTATCTCAACTGTCTCTTCTTGCTCATTGACAGGATTTAACTTGGGCCTCTTCCTATACATGATTTCAAATCTATCATGTGTTGGATCTATGTTTGAGCAAGAACCTTCTTCCCTGGTCCTTTTTACATTTCTGTCCTATAGTGCTGGAGTATGCAGAATGGAACTAGTATCCATTTGTTTCTCCATACCTATCAAGGTGTTTTCCAACCACTCTGACTGGTTGGTATATTTTTCAATGTTTGGCCTGGACTCATGCATAAAAGGACTCAATTTAAATTTAAGTATTAGTTTGTTTATGGCTCCTAAAGGGTCATATTGCCACATGAAACTGCTACTAAACTTCATTTCTTGTAAACACACCTCTGCTTCTTCTCCAACCTCCCAATTATTACAGATAAAAGGACCAAGCTGGTTTTTTATCTTGAACTGTGTTTTCTTCCTAGCTGATAGAAAATTCACATCATCTGAATTTATAATCTACTTGATATAATCTAATGCAAATATTCTCATGGGGAGATAATTGTGCAGCTTATAGGGAGTGAGTTGGCATCCATATATCCTAATCTCAGTGTGGTCCTGATATAAATACCATTCTCCTATTTTACTGTTCTTAGACAACTACAAAACTCTCTTTATCTCATCACTGATCCTCAGTTGATTGTTATTGTGTAGCATATTTACAACTGGATGAACAAAGGAATCAATGAACTCTTTGTAGCTGAAAAAAGTGGAATATTTTTGGATTAAGGGTGTCCAAAAGATGATATATCTAGGATGGCCCTTAGTGTCCAGGTTTTGGATATTAACTGGAAAGTTGTCCGATTTGAAATATAGGAACATGTGGAACAATACTGAAGAGTATTTAAATACTCTTTCATTTGGCAATCTGATCAATTGATCATGGATTATCTCTACTAAGAACTGGGCAAAATTGAAAATTGCAAATGGAGGCTTGCCTGGGAAAAAAATAGAGAGGAAAGCAAGTATAGGCTCATCTACATGCTCATCAGTGGTGTATCCTAGAATACAAGAGAGCATGGTTACAATTTTTCTGGTCCTCTCATAGAAAATGGTGGCAGAGTGTGGAAGACTGTCTGTAGGATTATGAGACTTTTGTAGGATGAAAGTCTAAAAGGTTTGAGATCTCTTGGGAAGGTCCAACTTCAAGTAGAGTTCAAGCAGGTTTTCAATGGAAAATGGGGTTTCATTTGGGTTTGGTTGGATCTGCAGCATTTGGTTTATTGACTCTGCAGTGATTGTAAATAAAATCTGTTGGTTAGGAGCGACTATCGCTCTTTGGCTTGGGATATAGCAGAGTTAGAATAGGTGGATGATTTCATGGAAATAATATACCTGTGGGAACAAGTATTTGGGCAAATTTGATTCCCATAAATTAATGTCATCATTTTGGTATAGGAATTTATCTTTACTCCAACAGTGGAGTTTTAATAAATGGCTAGGGGAAACTATGTCTTTAATTTGGAAATTCTCTATCGGCCAATAGGAGGTGGTCAATATCTAGGTGAGGGGTTTGTAGGAGTTTTTCATTCAGAATTCTTTGGGAAGCCAAAATTTTGTTTATTCTATCGAATTATTGTTTATCTGGCTTAAGGAGTAAGCTCAGGACTTTTGAAATAGTGCAAAAGGTGAATACAGTCTGCAAGAAAGGGCTTTTGGATGAACAGTGGGGTTCTTTTAGTTTGGCAAGGTTTTTTAATTAATTCAATTAATTAACCTTTCATAAACATTGTGCAGAGCTTAAGTACAGGGCCGTTTCTGGTTCTTTCAAGAATACCTGGAAAAATGACGATTAGGTGTGCAGACGGGGTTCTGTGGTAGCAACAAAGGTTTCTATGGCTTTAATTATCTGCGTGCTGCTTGAAATTGGAGTCTGTAACATCTTCTGGTTGTAAAGTTGGTTAAAACAATGGCACAGGGTTTATGGGCTTCAGAAATTGTCGATAAAATTGTTTGCAATGAAATAACAATGGAAATGGTAGAAATGGCAACTTCTTGGTTTTTAACCAATGGTGGTTAATTTTTGGGCATGGAATTAATGTGTGAGTAGTAGGCAGTTTCATCCTACGCATGGAGGAGGTTTTATGGCTTATCACACCGCTTTTGAGTGTACAGTGGTATTTTTTGAGATCACGCAATATAACGTGGGGCTGCCATGTAGAAAAAGGGCACTCAGGCAAAACCACGAATCTTGCTTGCTTTTGAGATGCTAAAGATTGGACAACGGGAGCACATGATATGGGTATGGGTCGTTGGATCTGGAAGTGGGCAATCGATGGGCTATCACATGGTGGAGTTGCAAGGGCTGAGTGAGGGTGTGGTTGGCATGGCCCGAGGATAAATAATGTGGCAGGTTAAATATATTCAAAGGTTTAGTGAGGGTTGGGGAACTATAATGTGGGGGGTTAAATACATAAAGCAGGACTATATGTTAGAAAATAACATAACGGTTGGGTTAAAAGCGTATCGGGGAGGGTTTTTAAATGGGGCTTGATACATTTAACTTTTTAAACTTAGGATAAGGGGGTTTAGTGGGTTTTAAATGGAAAAGGGAAATTAATAAGGAGGGAATGATTTTTAAAGGGTAATGTCTAGGGAAAGGTGTGAAATAAAGGGGAAAAGGGTTAAAATGAAGGGAAATGGTTATTACAAGGGGAAATGAAGAGGGAAGGGTCCTTTGGAACCAGGAAGGGGAAAAACATTAGGGAATGAAAAGTAATGAAGGGGTAACAAAGGGAAATTAATAATTTATACATGTAAGGGGTTTAATGAAATGAGAGGAAATTAGTGAATGAGATTTAATGAATGTCTTTTCTCTTTGATAATTCCTCCTGCACATGAAACATAGGATCAAGCATGATGAAGGTGCATTTGAACTAGCAACCTTGTGCATTCCAAAACCTATTTTACCTACCCTTTATTTATCCTAGCATTTTCTCTTCATTTATTGGGTGCATTTGAGCTTGCTGACCCTTTATTTCTTTTTCTTTTATAAGCAAACTATCTAACTCTAATATTATAACTTCCAATGGCTCAGATTAAATTGATGAGCTCATTATTATTCTCTACCTAACTATTGATCTGCCAAGGTTAAACAGTTTGGCTAGATCTTCATTCTCTATCTACCAACATGGAATTTAAAGCATGAATGAATCGAGATTAGACTATTTGATCATCATGGATTGTGGAATTTTGACAAGTTGTACACAATCTTATTTTGCAAGGCAAAGTAAAAAGTAGTGGCATTTGAATTTGCATCACTTTCAGAATCTATTTTTTATCTGTTTTTGGTGGGGTTCATATTTTATTTTCTTTTTTGATCCTTTTCTTTTAGTCCTTTGATTTTTATTTTAGGACTTACCCTCTTTTCATTTTTTATTTTTAATATGGCAAAACCTTTTGTAGAAAGAAAAAGTATGTACAATATTACAAGACTAATCATAGCCAATTCAAAATTATGAATCCTATTATTATAGGACCCTAATACCTCCCACATAGCCTTGAAATTTTGTAGTCTTTTCTTTGAGGAGCGAGATGTGGCTCCAATGCCCCGCTATCAAGGTTAGTGATGTAATGGTGTAGGGATGTGTCTTGGAACTTTCGCTTAATTTAGAAGCCTATTAATAGGCTAGAACATTTTCACACATGTATTGTATTCGTTTCTAAGATTATTCTTTAGATGCTTATAATGCACGTTGCTTTAACCTGTATTAAGACAGTTGAACCATTTCAGTTGTTTTAGTACATATGCTATTGGAAATGTGTTGTATCAGTTGTTAACGTTGTCTCCCCCGTGTGGACTATTCCACCGAACACTTGACATATTCATTTTCGTAAACTTTTTATAACGATTGTCATACTTTTGTGGACTATTTCGCTGGGTGTTGTACGTGATATATGTTCACCTTGTATTTGTGACTACCACATCCAAGTGGCCTACTCCGTGGGAAGCTATGGATGTCCTACTATGTTGTGTGTCTTTAATAGAGTTGGGACTATTCCATTTCGACTTGAGACTCACTCTCACCCTCTCCCTCTGTAGTGAAAGAACCTTGAAAAAAGTGACACTAAGCACTCACCAGGCACGCGAATATCATTGTTTGAATACTAAGTAAACCACTCTCATGTATTGAAAAGCAAGAGATAAGGCATATCTTTAAGATAATGGCAACTGGTCCATCGTATCGAATGGGACTCCTACACCAAACGGTGTGAGGTATAGTTGGGACTTCATACCAGGGAGATCCCCTAAATGTTGGCGGGTCCAGCACCATCAACATTTCTGGTGATAGAAAGAGGGCCAGATGACAAGCTGAGTTGTCACAATTTGTTTTTAATCTCTACATACTTATCATGACTAAACAAAAAATTTCTCTTCCAAAGTGTATGTCTTATGGAAACGACTTTGAAATCTTAGAAGAGCTCTAAAATAACTTGCCACGTAAAACATATGATGGTGGAGGCCAAGCAACCTTGGTTAGACATGTGCTTGGCATTGTATGCTCCTGTGAAAGCCATGAAATATTTGAAGATTACATGACCTGTGTGTTGTTCACATACACACTTTGAGGGCACCCACTGCATTGGTGTGCCACGCTGCTCGGAAAATATATTCGCTCTCTCCCTCATCGGGTCACAAATATAGACTGTGATTTCAATAATTTTGATCGTAAAGCACTCAATAAATAAATTCTAAAATTACAAAAGGCACCTTATGAACCCATTGAGAAATTTCACACATGCTTTTGTAATCTTGCATACTGATTTCCCAAGGATGAAATTTATTGGGAATTTCTCGATGGAAGATTTAAGTATCTTCTTTACATATCTGAAAACTCGACTTAGAATAATTCAAACCCCTCCTAGCATACCTCGGTGTTAGAGCTACCAAATCTAAGATGGATGAGGTCACTGTCACAAACGATTTTTTGTCCTCTTCTCATCAAACAACTCTAGCTCCGTAGTGCAAGGTGGGAGAAGGTGTGTGCACATATCTTGAACTGTCACATCCTCCTACCCCACCTGTTCTTCATATCTACGTAGATTTACCTTGCAAGAAGGCTGATTTTCATGTGGATCCATTCCCTCAACCTCCATCCCCGCATTCCATTGATCCTATGGATTGCACTACTTGTGTTCTTTCGTTCCGGACTCCACACTTGTTGTAGACGAGGATCAAGTTGTTGATGGAGTTGGTGTTGTGCAGCTAACCTGCACTATAATTCATGATGATAATGTGTGGGAATATGAAGAAGAACCCATGGTGAAGGATGAATCCCTTCCATCCATGCCTCATCCACTCTATGCTGGCATCCCTTGTGATTCTACCACTTTTTATTTCCCTGTGAAAACTCATCTTCAGATGTTTCTACTTCTGATCATTCACAAGACACACTGGATGTCATCTTGTCATTACATTATGGAGAGGACACTTATTCCTTTGAAAATTTGTCCCATCTATCATCTTTCATTTCTGATAACACAGAGGGTGAACATCCTTGTTTCTCATTTACCCCTCTACATAATTCATCAAATCATGAGGATGCCGATGAACATCCCAAATTTTCTGATCATGGTTGTCGTGATCTTTGTACTTCTTCATTTGATCATGATATTGATTCACTCGCTATTAATATTCCTAAGCTACTAGTATCCGAAAATCTATCTATTAACGAAGTGGAAACCCCACAGGTTGTCTAGGCACTTCATGTTGGGCTGATTGTTATGTCAGGAGCTCACTGTCATGAGGTTAGTTACACTTCCAAAGTTAAAAATAGATGTAAAATTTCCTTGTAAAATATTATAATTTCGTAGTCAATTTGAGCCATTCATTAGTTAGATGATCTGACGGTATAAGTTATATTTAATTTAGGGATCTTTTCCCTAGAAGGCAACCCCTCACTATATATGACGAAATTGTATTGCAACTATGTAAATGTGTATTCTGAGCAAGAAAGAGAGAGGAGACTGTGTGAGAGCAAAGAGGAAATTACAACGGATCAACTGTAGGTTGTATATCTTCATTTTGCTAGATAATATAAAAGGAAGGACTAGTTGTTTCTCCTTGGACGTTGACCAAATTGGGTGAACCACGTATATCTGTGTCTCTCTCTTATTTTATGCATTTTGTGTGTTTGTGTTTCTACAATATTTTGTGTTCCATTTCTCTATAATATATAATTTTCTAACAACTGGTATTAAAGTCGAAGGTCCATTTGGCTAATAAAATCATGGGAGAGAAGGGTTCCTGGTTTGAGTGGGAGCAATGGTGAAAGATGGTAGCATTAGGGTCGAAACTTTTAACGGCCAAAACTACCAACTATGGAAGATGCAGATGGAAGATTATATGTATCAGAAAGATATGTACCTACCATTGAGCAAAAAGAAAAAGAAGTTGACAAGTATGACAAACATAGAATGGGATATTCTTGACAGGAAGGCACTTGGAACAATGCAGTTGTGCATAGCAGTGTCGACGTCCTTTAATATTTCAATGGAAACAACAACAGAGGGTTTAATGTCGGCATTAGCCCACTATATGAAAAACCCTCAGCCTCAAATAAGGTATTTCTTATGAATTTTTTATTTAATATGAAGATGTTAGAAGGTGGATATATTGTTGATCATTTAAATGAATTTAATATGGTTACAAGTCAGTTAAGTTTTGTAGGGGTAAATTTTGATGATGAAGTTAGGGCTTTGTTATTTTTATGCTCATTACTAGAAAGTTGGAATGGTTTACTTATGACCATTAGTAAATCTGTATGTGGATCTAGCACTTTAAAGTTTGATGATGCTGTTAGTGCAATCGTTAGCAAGGAAATGCAATGGAAAAGCTCCAGTGAGACATCAAGAAATACTTTGACTACAGAGACTAGGGGAAGAAAAATGGAAAGAGGAAAGAGCCCAGGATATCATAGTAAGTCAAGGAAATGCATATCCAAGTCCATATCAGGGATAGTGTGTTAAAAATGTAGGAAGAAAGGACACCTAAAGAAAGACTGTAAGTCTCGAAAGGGAAAATAAGGAGATGTGCAACAAGAAAACAATCATGAATCAAATGTGACAGGTGATGTGTTGCAATATGATTCGATTATTACTTTAGAAAATATTATTGATGCATGGGTGGTAGATTCAGGGGCCTCATTCCATGCCACACCTGATAGGAAACATTTTCATGATTATGTTAAAGGAGATTTTGGACAGGTTCATTTGGGTGATGATAAACCCTATAAAATCATTGGAATGGGTAAATTTTTCATAAAAAAACAAAATGGAAACCAATGGCTATTGAACGAGGTAAGGCATGTTCCATATCTTAAGAAAAAAATAATTTCAATAGGGCAGTTGGGAGGTGAAGGTTGTGTAATTACTTTTACGGATAAAACTTGGAAGGTCACTAAAGGAGCCTTGGTAATAACAAAAGGAGAAAAGGTTGGTACATTGTATTTATGCAATGGTATTTCTAATTTTTTTAATGATTTAACCTCGACAAGAGTAGATACAACATTGGGGCATCATATGCTCAGGCACATGAGTGAGAAGGGGATGTAGATTCTTCACTCAAGAAATTTGTTGCCATGTTTGAAGCATGTTGATTTGGAATTTTGTGAGAATTGTGTTTATGGAAAACAAAAGAGTTAGATTTCCAAGAGTTGGGAAAGAAAAGAAGAACAAAAAACTAGAGATTGTGCATATAGATGTATGGGGACCTTCTCGGGTATCATCTCTCGATAGCTCTTGTTATTATGTTACTTTTATTGATGATGCAAACAGAACATCATGGATTTATTGTATTCGAAATAAATATTATGTATTTGATACTTTCAAGAAATGGAAAGGTTTGGTTGAGAATGAAACAGGAAAAAGGTTGAAGTGTCTCAAATCAGAAAATGGAGGTGAATATTGCAGTAGAGAGTTTTATAAGTACTTTTCAGAGCATGGAATTTGTAGAGAGAAGACAGTTCCAGGACACCACAAGAAAATGGTGTGCCAGAAATGATGAATAGGACAATCATGGAGTGTGCAAGGTACATGAGATTTCATGAAGGATTGTCTTTCCAATTTTGGGCAGATGTTGTAGATATTGTTGTTTATCTAATAAAAAAAGGGCCTTCAAGTTCCTTGGATGGAGGTATTCCAGAGGAGGCATGGATAGGTAAAATGGTAAACTACTCATTTTTAAAGACTTTTGGTTGTGAAGCCTTTGTCCACATTAATAAAGAAAATAGAACAAAGTTTGAGGAAAAATCAAAGAAATGTACCTTTATTGGATATGGTGTTAATGATTTTTGTTATCGCTTATATGATTATGAAAATCACAAAATCATTAGGAGCAGTGATGTCATATTCAATGAAAAGGTTTAGTACAAGGATCAAATGTAGGAAAATAAACAGGAACATGAAAACGAAGAATACACAATGCTTGATGAGATCACAGAAAAAGTAAAGGTGTCTAAAAATCATAATGATCAACGGCCAGAACAACAACAACAACCACAATAGCAATAGTCACCTCAAACACCTAAAAGTGGTGTTAGTAGATCTACCAGGATAAGTAGACCCCCTGAACGATACTCTCCTTCGTTATATTATGTATTGTTGAATGAGTCTTGTGAACTAGAAAGTTATGAAGAAGCAGTGCAGGTAGAAACTAGGAAGAAGTGGGAGCTAGCCATGAAAGAAGAGATGGATTTCTTGGTACATAACCAGACTTGGGACTTAGTTAGGTTGCCTACAGGTAAAACAAAATTGCAGAATAAATGGGTTTACAGGTTGAAGGAAGAAGATGGAGGTAGAAAAAGGTACAAATCTAGACTTGTGGTGAAGGGGTTTGCACAAAAAAAGGGTATAGACTTTGATGATATATTTTCTCCTATTGTTAAAATGATTTCAATTAGAAATATTTTAAGTCTAGTAGCAGTAGAAGATTTTCATCTTGAGCAATTAGATGTAAATATGGCCTTTCTCCATGGGGATTTGGAGGAAGAGATATATGTTGGAAATAATACTGAGAGGGGGGCTGAATCAGTATTATCAGGTCAATTATTTTTCATTTCACAATCATCTTTGTATACGCTACTTCAGTTAGTAAAAACTACATATGTACGCAACTGCAGTTAAGGGTACTAGCATATAACTAGTAGACTTGTAATTTAAATTATTCTTCAGATGTTGATCACGAATCTGTGCATCAAACCATATAAACAGTAACCAGGAACAGTAAAAAAGAATAGGTAGTCACACATAAGAACACAAGATATAAGGTGGAAACCCAATGTGGGTGAAAACCACCTACTGCAATTCTTCTATATCTTATTTTAATTAGAAACTTCTTTTTACAATGTTTTTGTACTGGTGCAGTCTTATACCAGTATGCAGGCTGCTACCCGCAAAAGGCTACAACCTTCTCTCATTCTCCAGCTTCTCCTGGAAGGGAGCTACAACCCCATTAGCTCTTGTACTAGCTGAGGTACTAGTACGTAGGTGTTGACCTATAGAAGGCTACAACCTTCTCTTTTCTTTCATAAATTTTCAAATTGGATCCATGAATAACATCAATAAAACATCAAGTATATCTGCATCAACCAATCTCCTTTGTACAAACCAATACTAAATCAACCAATCACTTCTTAGAAAGCTATAACCAAAATACAGTAACAGTAACCAAAACCAATCCTGAACTCAGAACACTACAACAATAAACAGAAGTAGCTAAAACATATTTCATGAGACGTATGCTACTTCAATATGTAGAACCAGTGTGCCTCCGCTGATGTATTAAGGCCAACCAGCGTATACGCAATTTTGACTTACTAAAACAGCATGTATACGCGCCTCTGATGTGCTGAACCTGCATACAGATCTATAAAAGATAATTCATCCTTTCAAATATTCAGACATCAGTTATACCCATATTATCAGATTTATAGATCAAGTCATGCACCAAATATAACATATCAAAATCACGAAAAGATAGGACTATTTAAGCCTTAAGATCATGACCCATCCATAGGACTTATCCTTCTTCTAGCGCTCAGGTTCCTCCTTGGTTCAGATCTAGCCATGCACCATAACCCAATTCTAGATCTTGTTCTTCATAAGATATTCAATACTTCAGTGGATTTTTTTGCCTAATGATTTCTTCCCCCTTTTATAGTCTTAGGCCTTACTCAATACCATGGTCCAAAACCACTTAGAACCAATACTTGGGGTGCAATACCTCAGATTAATATTTTGAACAAGATACCAAGGTCCAAAACCATAGGTCCAAAAACTAAGGACCAAATACCATGGACTAAAAATAAGCTTTACGTGCTTTTCCGTGCATGAAAGTGTGTGCATATGCATACGCGACTTTTGCTTAGAAATATTGCGTGTATACGCAATCTGGTTAAGAGGAACCTGCGTATGTATCTTTTTCTTTCATTCTACGGGCTTGAACTATGATCTGCGATCTGAGTGAGTTGCCATCAAGGACAACACCTGTGCCATAGTGCCAAACCTGTGTCATAATGGCAACAATCTCCCCCTTTGGACTTGATGGCAACTCCAAGTTACTCAAATTCATTCTCCCCCTTTGTCATCAAGGGCAAAGGGTTATGCTCCCCTTGAGTACATGCTAAAATCTCTAATTTGCTTTGTTGTCCATGCTCCCCCTGACTGTAGGCAAGGTCTGCAATAAGATGTTCTACAAGAAGAAGCATGACTTTATACATCATAAATGACCATCCTATCACCAAAGACACATACATCCATCTCCCAAACAAGTGGGGATATACCAAAAGTTTACACAATATAAAACAAGAACATTACATCATCCATCCTAGGCATAGTGGGGAAACCAAAGTAGGCCGTTAAATGACCTTGATAAGAAAAGAAATACATGACATAGAGATGAAAGTATATACAACAAGACTATGATAGTCATCAAAAACTATCATTAGCAGCATATGTCAATCATCATTCAGAGTAGTAGCCATGTTCTTCCTCATCACCTGTTCCACCTGAAACCAAAAACAACTGTGAAAATGAACCAAGATCTTCTAAGATAATGTCAACAATGCATTATTAGAAGTATATGCTCCCCCTGAACCTGTGCTAGATGGTCTCTGTCAGACCCATATCAGACTCTTCATCTTGAGTCTAGCCCACTGATTTCCTTCAAACCAATAATATACGCGACTGTATCCATGGAAACCTACGTATATACGCGGATTCTCCTCATGAAACTCGCATACAACCACTTTTCTCTAAAGCAGACATGTTTCAACAGCAAGATGATGCATCAAATACTCCCAGCTTCTGTCTGAGGTATTCAAATGTCTCCCTAGGCAGTGGTTTGGTGAATATATCAGCAACCTGTTCCTTGGAGGGAACATACTCCAATTTGACCTTTTTTTCAAGCACTTGTTCCCGGAGAAAATAATATTTGATAGGTATGTGCTTGGTCTTTGAATGCATGACTGGATTCTTTGAAATACTGATTGCACTTGTATTATCACAAAAAATGGAGATAGGTGGAGTACAAGTGATTTGAATGTCTTGCAATGTTTGCATCATCCAAAGGAGTTGTGTGTAGCAAGATGCAGTAGCCACATATTCTGCTTCTACTGTAGATAATGCAATTGAAATTTTTTTCTTACTGAACCAAGATACTAATATGGAACCCATAAAGAATGTACCACCACTAGTGCTTTTTCTATCATCCACGCTTCCTGCCCAATCTCAATCTGTATATGCATGAAGTGTGAGATCTGTATCTCTAGGATACCATAAACCATAGTTTTGAGTTCCTTGAAGATACTTGAATATTTTCTTAACTGCCTGAAGATGAGTTTCCTTTGGATTTTCCTGAAATATTCCAACTATTCCCACTGCATGCATGATGTCTGGTCAGGTACCTGTTAGATAGAGCAGACTACCAATCATGGATCTATAGGTTGGTTGATGTACTGCTGCTGATTCATCATTTGCGCTGAGGTTGCATCCAGTTACCATAGGGGTACCTACTAGTTTCGAATCCTCCATCCCATATTTTTTCAAGATCTGCTTGAGGTACTTGGTTTGTGATAGAAAAATACCGTCTTTTTTTTTTTGGACTTGTAAACCAAGAAAATATGTGAGCTCACCAAGAAAAGACATTTCAAATTCTTTTTGCCTCACCAAGGCAAATTTTTGACTCATGTCTTCTTCATTGCTACCGAAGATGATATCATCAACATACACAACAAGTATTAGCAACTTATCATTGTTAATTTATATATATATATTGCTATATGTTGATCCTTTTGTAAAACCTTGTTGATGGAGGTGCTTATCCAACCAATAATACCAAGCCCTTGGAGCCTGTTTAAGACCATAGAGTGCCTTCTTAAGCCTGCATACAAGTTTTGGATCATTTCCAAGGATGAATCCATCTGGTTGCTCAATATACACTTCTTCTAAGTCTCCATTTAAAAAGGAAGATTTCACATCCATTTGAAATACTTTGAACTTTTGAAAGCTAGAGAGTGCAAGAAACATTCTTATGGCTTCAAGTCTGGAAACCGGTGCAAAAGTTTCTTCAAAGTCTATACCTTCTTGTTGAGCATACCCTTTATAAACAAGTCTGGCCTTGTTTCTAATAACATCTCCATTTTCATTCAGCTTTGTTTTTGAATATCCATTTTGTCCCTATGACATTCTTATCAATTGGTCTAGGAACCAACTCCCAAGTGTTATTCTTTTCAATCTGCTCAAGTTCTTCATTCATGGCCTTGACCCAGCATTCATCTTTGCATGCTTCACTTACATTTCGTGGTTCAGTGGAGGAGAGAAATGCTACATAGCTTGAAGCTTCTGAAATAGTTCTTCTTGTTTGTACACCTGCCTCTTTATGCCCCAAAATTTGAGTTTCTTGATGATTCTTCTAGACATACCTAGATGGAGTCTTTTCCTCTACCCTTATCTGTTCTTCTGGTGCCTCATTGGTTTCTTCTTCTTCATTATAGGTCTGATTGGATGTTGAAGGATAATCTTCATCATCTTCAAAATCTTCGGATTTTTCCTACCTTGGAGTGCTTCCTTCTTCATCAACCACTACATCAATACTTTCAACAATTTTTCCAAGTCTTTTATTCTAACACTTATATCCTTTGCTATGGGGAGAGTAACCAAGGAGAACACCTTTATCTGCTCTAGGTTCAAACTTGCCAGGGTTTTCATCAGTGCTTTTGATGTAACATTTGCTTCCAAAAATTTTGAAGTATTTTACCGTAGGAATCTTACCATACCAAAGTTTGTCAGGAGTTTGAGTACTCTTCACTCGGACGTTTGTCTTGTTGAGAATAGTAATGCCAGCAAATATAGCTTCACCCCAGAAGGTTGTGGGAGTTCCAAACTCATCAAGCATAGCATGAGCCATTTGTTGAACCGTTCTGTTCATCATTTCCACTACTCCATTTTGCTGAGGAGTCCTTGCAGTAGAGAATTCCCTTCTTATTCCATGTTCTTCACAAAAATCGAAAAATTCATTCGAGGTAAATTCCCCTCCTCTATCAGACCTGAGGCATTTGATTTTGCGATCCGATTCGTTTTCAACAAAGGCTTCAAATGCTTTGAACTTTTCGAAAGCTTTGTCTTTATGCTTCAAAAGTCCTATCCAACACATCTTAGAAAAGTCGTCAATGAACAATATGAAGTATTCTTCTCCTCGAGGTGACCTTTTCCTAGATGTACCACATACATCAGTATGGACAAGTTCAAGTGGCCTACTAGCTAGTCCTTCTTTCTCAGGGAAATTAGTTCTGGTTCGCTTACCAACCAGACATGATTTGCATATTGTATTGTCTGGAATTCTAATGTCAGGGAGATCATGAACTGCCTGATATTTGCATGCTTTCCTTATCTGGGAGAAGCTTAGATGTCCCAATCTTCTGTGCCATAGCCAGTGTTCATCATTCTTGCTTAGATAGCATTGTTGTTGTCCTCCCTTGAGTATGTATAAATTATTTGGAGTTCTTATGCCTTTGATCACTGTTTCTCCTGTATCAAGCTCACGAACTATACACCCGTTTGATCAAAATATTACCTCATTTCCTTGGTCACACATTTGACTAACACTCAATAGATTATGCTTTAGACCATCAACATACATAACATTTCCAGCTTTGACCTTTTCTTTCAAAAGAACAGAACCTTTACCTTTTATGAGTGTAGGGGTGTCATTTCCAAATGAGACCTTCCTTTCCTTTGCTAAAGCACTATATGACTAAAGTTTTTCTTTATCACCTGTCATATGTTTCGAGCATCCACTGTCGATATACCACTGATTTTCCTACCCTTCCAGATATAAGGCTATACCACATCTTTATGGTTGCGGTTCTTTCTTTCTCCATGTTTTGGGACTCAATGAAGCTTGCTCCTTCTGAGTTGTTTTCCCAAACCTACTCCTACATTCAGAATCTTCATGACCGAAGTTGTTACAAATAGAACATTTTGTTTCATTTTCAAGAGTAGAAAAGTTATTGTAGGTCCTTTTTATGATCCCATTCATACTCCTTTGTTTTTGAGCTTCTCTAGTCATGATGGTCTTGTAGGAAACACATTAAGCAGCTTTATGTCCAAAGTTATGACAAGAGAAACATTGGCCATTGAAGAAATTCCTGCGATTATCAAACCTATCGACCAAATGATTGTAGTTTCCATTGGCATCCATTCTTGAGGCAAATTGAGAATGCTTTACCTGTGGTTGGTTGTAGCTTCTGTTCATCCTTGAGGTAGATTTCCCCCGATTTACTTGGTGACCTCTGTTCATTCTTGAAGTAAATTGTCCCTGATTTACCTGGTGATCTTCGTTATGCCTTTGTTGTCGATTGTCAACCTGTTCACTTCTCCTTGCTGCATCAAGATAACTTTTGGAGGTGGATGACTTATGTGCTTGAGATGCTTCTTTAGTATATCCAAGACCTGTCTTGTTTAGAGGAGAATGCTGCACTTTGATAATCTCATCTAAAGTTTCAGATCCTTTAGCAAATCTAAGATTAAGAGCTTTTGTTTTCTCAATATCTTTTCTAAGTCCCACAATTTCACATTCTAACTTTTCATTGTGTTTTTCCCTTTCAGCAAGTTGGAATGTCGGAGTATCTATAATCATATTCTTTTCTTCTAAACAAATATTAAGCTTAGAAATTTCTTCATAAAGACCTTCTTCATCTATAGCATCCAAGAAATCCTCATATTCAAAAGCCATCAAAAGTCTATAATCATTACATTGTTCATCTTCATCACTATTTGAAAATCCATAACTGTCTTCATGTGTATAATAGCTCTTCTTACTTACATTCTGTTTTTTGTTCCATCTGACTAGTTCCTTACCTTTGTCAAGCTTATCTTTATGAGGACACTTGGCTGCATAATGACTGACTCTTCCATAATCAAAGCATTTAAAAGGTAGCTTATCTTTGAATCTTCCAGAACCCCGTTGAAGGTTCTTAACAAAGTTTGATTCTACCTCTCCTTCTCACATATGTCCTGACTCATTGTATTCTCCTTTTCCTGAGTCTTTGAATGCAGATTCTCTCATGTCTGATGGTCCCCCTTGTTTCATTTTGAAAGAAGTTAGGATTTCGTGTAGCTGTGACATGGTAATGCTCTGTAGATTCTACTTTTCTTCTATGGCAAAAACTTTTGATTCAAACTTAGAAGACAAAGATGTTAGAACCTTTTCAACCAAAGTAACTTCTTCTATCTCTTCACCCAAGTTTTTCATACAATTAACAATCTCATCTATACATAAGAAATAATTAGCAACACTTTCATCATTGTGCATTCTGAGATTTTCATATTGAATTCTGAGAATTTGTAGTTTTTCATGTTTTACCTGATTGTCTCCTTCATAGCTCAAAAGGATCTTGTCCCATATTTCTTCTGCGGTTTTGAGCTGCATAACCTTGACAAATTCTGATTGAGATAAACTCCCTAATAGAGTATTGATAGCCTTTGCATTTGTTTCATACTGCTTCTTACTAGCCGTATCTGTAGGAGTTGCTGATGGAAATGTGTATCCTGTTTCCATGATATCCCAAACTTCTGTACCAAGAGATTGAAGATAGGTTTTGATTCTTACCTTCCAATAGATGAAGTTGCTTCCATCAAAGATTGGTGGCCTTATAGATGCCTCCTTTTCGTAGTTGCTCATGATGATAGATCTTCCTTCAAGCGATCAAGCTTCTTCTGAAGGACCTGCTCTGATACCAATTTTTGGAAATAATACTGAGAGGGGGGGTGAATCAGTGTTACCAGGTCAATTATTTTTCATTTCACAATCATATTTGTATATGCTACTTCTGTTAGTAAAAACTGCATATGTACGCAACTGTAGTTAAGGATACTAGCGTATAACTAGCAAACTTGTAATTTAAATTATTCCTCAGATGTTGATCACGAATCTGTGCATCAAACCATATAAACAGTAACCAGGAACAGTAAAACAGAACGGGCAGTCACACATAAGAACACAAGATATAAGGTGGAAACCCAATGTGGGTGAAAACCACCTGCTGCAATTCATCTCTATCTTCTTTTAATTAGAAACTTCTTTTTACAATGTTTCTGTATTGGTGCAGTCTTATACCAGTGTGCAGGCTGCTACCTGCATAAGGCTACAACCTTCTCTCGTTCTCCAGCTTCTCCTGGAAGGGAGTTACATCCCCCTAGCTCTTGTACTAGCTGAGGTACTAGTACATAGGTGCTGACCTATAGAAGGCTACAAC
>APFE031393409.1:10819-40135 GCA_000404065.3 Pinus taeda | reverse complement strand
CACAAAACAAGAGAGACACAGATATACGTGGTTCACCCAGTTTGGGCTACGTCCACCTCGAACAGCCAGTCCTTACTTTTTATTATCCAGCAAAAATGAAGAGACACAACCTACAGAAAAGCTGCTGTAATATCCTATGTTTTCTCTCACAGTCTCACCTCTCTGTTTCTCACTCACACAGAATACACATCTATATCACCGCCTCAAATACAATGCCCTCATACAAAGAGAGGGGTTGCCTTCTAGGGCAAAAAAAAAACCCTAAACTAAACATAAGTTCTACCGTCAGATCATCCGCCTAATGAACGGCTCAAATTGACTAGAAATTACTATATTTTTACAAGGCAAATTTACATATGTTTTTAGCTTCGGGGGCGCTGCCCCCGAGCCCCCGCCGGGGGACCGCTGGCCCTTGGACCCCCCAGTCAGGGGGGATCAGCCTCGCCAGACCCCTGCAGGGGGGACAAGTCCCCCCCGCGCCCCCCCGCGTGGAGGGGTGTACAAAACTTCCTGGGGTATACATCCGGCTGAAACAAAGACCTCTGAACAATCATGCTCCACACACAATAGTTCCCTCATTTGAAACTTGTAAATGACCAATTTCTATAACATGCGTAGGATCTGAAATATAATGACACAAAACAGAAACATGAAACACATCATGAATACATGCTAAATATGGAGGTAAGGCAAGCCTATATGCCACTGACCCTTTCTTTTCTAAGATTTCAAAAGGTCCCACAGACTGTGGAGACAATTTTTCTCCCTTTCTGAATCTTATAAAGCTTTTTTGGGGCCTTACTCTCAGGAATACCCTATCTCCCACTTCATAACTTTTGTCTACCCGATGAGCATCAACATAGCTCTTTTTTTGATATTGTGCTTCTTTTAGCCTTCCTCTAATCATAGTCATTTGTTATTCCATCTCTTGTACCACTTTTGGTCCTATATATTAATGCTCGGTCCTCTAGTTGGTCCCAACTAAGAGGTGTTCTGCAAGTTCTTCCATATAAGAACTCAAATGGCACAATCATGATGGAACTCTAATAACTATTATTGTAAGAAAATTCCATGAGGGATAAAAAATCCTCCCATCTCTTTTATTGGTCCATCACTATATCTGAAGTATGTATTCGAGGATTTGGTTAGTCCTTTTTGTTTGCCCATCTATCTCAAGGTGATAAGAAGTGCTAAAGTTCAACTTGGTTCCCAAGGCTTCTTGGAAACTGGTCCAAAACCTTTGTGTAAACACTGCTCCCCTATCATATATGATCTTCCTAGGCACTCCATGAAATCTCATAATCTCATCAATAAAAACTCTGCCTATTTCTGGTACCTTATATGTAGTCTTAACTCGGATGAAATGGACACTCTTGGTCAACGTTTCCACCACTAAAAATATGGAATCATGTCTTCTTGAGGTCATTGGTAGTCCCACAATGAAGTCCATTGATATAACTTCCCATTTAGATTTTGGTATCTCATGGGGTTGCAATAATCCCACTGGATGTCTATGTTCAGCTTTTGCTCATTAACACTCTAAGCATATTGCTACCAAGTTTACGATGTCCTTCTTCATCCCTTTCCAAAAGAAGAGTGGTTTCATGTCCACACTCATCTTATTAACACCAGGATGTGCCATGTATACTGCATGATGTGCTTCATTCAAGATTAATAGGCGTATATCTTCAGTCGGTGGTACATATATCCTTCCCCAAAATCGTAGCAGCCCATCATTATCAAGGGAGTATTCTTCATATTTTGGGACCCTCATTTCATCCTCCTTCAAACTTTTTCTAACCTCTTGATACCAGGTGTCTTTAAATTGTAAATCAAGTAGTTTATCCCTCAAATTTGTCTTTAAGGGAATCATTGAAAATATTCGAGACATCCTACTTAAAATATCAACCACCCTCTTTATTGTTCCTTTAATGTAAGTGATATCAAATTCATATTCACTAATTAGCTCAGGCCATCGTTTTTGTGTTGCATTTAATTAGTCTTGAGTGAATATCCATTGTAGCCCACAATGGTCAGTCCTAAGATCAAACTTCCTTCTTAGAAGGTAGTGTCTCCAAATCTTTAGTGCATAAACAATTGCTGCCATTTCTAGATCATGGGTTGCGTAGTTTTCTTCGTGGGTTCTAATTTTTCTTGATGCATAAGCTATTAATATTCCTTCTTGCCTCAACACACAACCCAGCCCTTCCTTGGAGGCATCAATGCAAACCAAAAATTCTTGTTCCATATCTGACACCTTCAAAATTTGTGTTGTCATTAACAACACCTTTAACCTTTGGAATGCCTCTTCACATTTTTCAGTACAAATGAATTTTTTGTTCTTCATTGGAGCTCGTTAATGGGGATTGCTATCTTCAAAAATCCTTTGACAAGTCTACGATAATACCCTGCCATGCCCATGAAACTTCGTATTTCATGAACATTGGTTAGTGCTGGCCATTCCATGATGGCCTTGATCTTTACCGGGTCTACTGGGATACCATCAGTAGAGATAATGTGTCCAAGATAATGAATCTTGGTTTGGTAAAAGGAACACTTTGACAACTTCCTGTATAATTGGTTTTCTCTAAGACATTATAAAACTATCCTCAAGTGTTTGTCATGCTCTTCTGAGGTCTTTGAGTATATCAAAATGTCATCGATAAAGACTTTTACAAACTTGTCTAAGTAATCCCGAAATATTCTATTTATCAAACTCAAGAAAACACCTAAGGCATTTGTTAGTCTAAAGGGTAAAACTACAAATTCATAATGCCCAAATCTTGTCTTAAAGGCTATCTGTGGGATATGTTATTCCTTGATTCTCAACTGATGATATCCCGACCTTAGATCTATCTTTGAAACATAGTCATCCCCCTCATTTGATCAAACAAGTCATCTATCCTTGGCAGAGGGCATTTATTTTTTATCGTCACTTTGTTCAACTGGCGATAGTCAATGAATAGTTGCCAAGACCCATCCTTCTTCTTAACGAAAATCACTAGGGCTCCCCATGGAGATATTCCAGGCCGTATGAACCCCAAGTCCAATAGTTCATTTAATTGGATCTGTAATTCCTTTAGCTTTGGAGCCGACATACAATAGGGTGCCTTTGCAATAGGTTCAGTGCCTAGTTTAAGGTCGATGGTGAAATCAATTTCCCTTTTTGGGGGTAGCCCGGGTAGTTCTTCGATAAATACATCCTTAAATTCAATAAGAAATGGATATTTATCAAGGTTTTCAGAATCACCCTTATCATTTAGACCTAACACCAAGAACATTTGATGTCCCTTTCACCTACATTTCATTAGTTGCATGGAGGAGATGAACCTCAGGGACACCCGTCATTTCTTTCCCCTTAATGATTTTCTTTGGCCATCATCGTCTATGAAATGTAGAATCTTCTCTTTGTAGTCTAGGAGTGCCTCATGTCATTCCAACCAATCCATTCCTATAACTACGTCATAAACTCCTAAAATTGTAGAGTACAAGGATACGTTGGTCTTACATACACCCTGGTCCACTTCACAGCCCTTTACCATCCTTCCTACATTTCTTTTCATACCACATGCCATTTCTACATGTCTAAATTAATTTTGTGCAATTTATTTATGTTTAATATTTGATAATGCATTTAGAGAAATAAAGGAATTAGTAGCTCTTGGATCTATTAAAATGACAAAACTCATATCATAAATATTACCTGAGGTTTCAAACACAATGGACTGGCGTTCAACTTGATGATTGTTCACCCCTACATGGATTCAATGAGCCTTCCCTAGATCCCCCACCGTAGTTGCATTCTTAGTTGAGTTGGTATTACTTGTCTTTTAAGGGAAATCCATCTCGTAGTGAGGACCTTCACAAGTCCAACACCATCTCTTAGGAGCTTGGCTCCTACTACCAATTGAACCAGGAGTTGGCCTGGAACTCTGTTGGAAAGAGCTAGACTGTTGGGATTGGTGCTAAGGAGGTGTGACTTGGTGTTGTCACATAGTCTGATGCTATTGTGGTTGACGCGTTTGTTGAGATACCTTGTTTGAATGTTGAGTTGGATGCCTATAGGGTGTTCTTTGATTTCCTATTGACCACTTTTGATGATTTAGCACAGGGCCCCTTTGCAAATTTCTACGTTCCATACTGTTTCCACTTGGTACTCCTGATCGTATGGGCCTTGTTGACTTACTAGGTCCACTGCTCATGATATCCTCCTCTGCAATGTTTTCCCACTGAACTGCCTCGTGCAACGCGCGAGGCATTAAGATTCTAACCTTGGCCCAAATGTTAACATTTAATACATACACAAATTTGTTCACTTTGAGCTTTTCTGTGTTTAAGTGAGGGGCATAACAAGTAATTTCATGAAATGAGCCTCATACTCTAGTAGTGAGCAACTCCCTTTCTTTAATGCATTGAATTCATTTAGTTTCCTCTCAAGAAATTCCTCTGATAGGTAACATTCTCTAAATTTTTCTTCAAATCATTCCCAAGTTACTGCTGATATATCCATCCCCAATTGGGTTAATAATGTCTTCCAAAAAAGTAGTGGGTTTCCTTTTAGCTGGAATATACCCATTTTGGCCTTCATATTTGAGGTGTAATCTCTCAAGGTAAAGCACATAGCCATGTTTTCTAACCATGCCTCTAGAGATTGACCATCCGTGGACCCCCATAACTCTAGAAATTTTACCTTTTCCAAATCTCAACATACATCATTTCTTGTAGTGTTTTGGGGTGCTTCGTTTTGTATGACAAGTCCTCCATGATCTCATTCCAAACGATTTATTAATACCTCAGACATTTGTTGGAAGATCTCATTAAGTTCAACACTTCTCCCGCCGGTATCTGTTATGGTGTTGTGATGTTTTCCTTATCATTGGGTGGGAAGGTAGGAGTCGGTTGTTGTGGTGGCGCCATATTGTACCCCTTAGCTGCTCCAATTCTTCTCATACCTCTTCTAACCATGGTTCACCAATGAATCTTGCCACAATTTAACACGATTTTTCCTTATAAGATAAAAATAAATAGATAGAAATCAGATAAAAATCATAACCAACCTTAGTGGTTCTATAATTTATTTTTATGTTTATACTTCCAAAGGAAAATTTTATGCATTTATAAGTTCTTGATTATATAATTTTCCTATCAATTTTAGACATTCCTAGAAGATTTAATCCAAAGAATACCATCAAACTTCTCAAATAGTATGCTTAGAACACTCATGTCATGTAAATGGTAGAGGTGGTTGGTAGCATTATCGTAACATAAACTGAGAATGTCCTTTGTAAAAAGAGAGAGAATAAGTTTCTAATGTTTTATGATTTCAATATTGGAAGTACCAAAAACCCTAATATTAATAATAAGCATAGGTAACTATTGTGTTATATGGCATACCACTAGAATAGGGTAATTATTATATTACATGCATGTATGATAGGGATACAAATTCAAAAAAATAATTAATTTGGGCTTACATTAATGGCTATTTATATAAATAAGTGCTTATATAGCTAAAAGTGTATGGTATGAAAAAAATTTATACCTTAGTATATAAGATATCTAAGAACAAGTATTAATAATGAAATAATATATAATAATAAATTCCATTATTGATATGGAAAAGGAATTAAATAATTAAAAATGTAATGATTATGAGAATGTTAAACTGGCACAACCATGAAGCGTAAATGAATAGAATAGTGCAAGATCATTCAAGTAAACAAGAATTTTTACCGATAGTTATTTCCCACCATTATTTATGATTTTTTTTGGAGATATGACAATTGTTTACCTATTTTACTTGAACATGGTTGTTTTTGTTTTCTTGAATGCAACAAGCTCTTCTTGTAAAAAAATTCTACGTTGAGGCAATCAATGTAACTCAAATTTTTAATTTTTTTTCTTGGAAGTTTCAATTTTCACTCTATGGTTATTTTATTTACTCTTCAATCGACCAATATTTCCTCATCTCTCACAAAAATATGTTGTCAAGAACAATATTTCAGCACTGTGCTTTAGTTGTTTAAGTCCACCTTTAATATTAGAGTTGCTACCATATAAAAATCATTTATGTGTCTTTTTAAACAAATTTCCAAATTGTACATGATAATGGATCTCAGTAACACAAATCTTTGTTAATTTGAAGTGATCTACATAAACATGAGAAAAACAACAATTTCTTGGTTTGAGGGTTTGTTCTTTTTTTTCTAATTTGCATCCTCAAATGGTGTAAACCAGTCACAATAAAATAGTTTTAAGTAAAAGTCGAATTTTATAGAAAATCCATAGGGCATGGTACAAATTAGCATAATAAATACAAGCAATCCCTTCTATGACAAATCCCAAACTAGAATTGTAGAATAAAGATGCCTACAATTAGACATAAACGAAAGTTCAAGAAGCCAAAATGATGCAAGAATAATACAAAATGATATATGAGATCTAGAAGGATGTTAGAATGGCTTAGAGACATAAAGGATTCCATGAGGCATTCTCCTCTTAATGGATCTCTAATAGCAAGAGCAATAGCCCATGTTGTTCCAGAATTCAAACCCTGATGCATCTGGAGAATGCACTTCTTTTTGTGGTGGAATTTGGACTGCAACATCAAGACTTATACTAGCCCTTTGAATGACACCCTGAACATGCTGTGGAAAGCAATGATAAAGGCCTGAAATTGTTGCGAAAATCCAAGAATAAAAACTTGTAGCTATTATTTCAACATTTGCATATGGTGTTTTACTTGAATTCTATCAGTGAAAAGCTTCTTTGTCAGATCGAAAACAATTCATCATTGCTGATCTTACAAGATCGAACCCAGCACCAGAGGATTCCTGCATAGCATCATCATAAGGTGCACCAAGTGGAACATACTTGGAAGGTAAGTGGCGAGTTATTAACATTATGACCAACAGGTTATGTTGCCAGATTCCTATTTCATGGTTGACTTCCAATCTTAATCTGCTAGCTAGGAATTGAGAGACAAGTATGGCAATTTTTTTTTTTTTTAGTTTGAGCAGGTGAAGCTCAGAGTCCAAAATAAATGTGGCTAAAGGGAATATACTTCTCTATCAATGTTTCACTGCTTAAAGTTGGATGCCAATAGCAGCAATATGATAACAGAAGTGTTTTTCAGTCAAAAGAGATTCTTGTTAAATTGTTTGTTTCCAATCTTAAATTGTTTGCTACGCATTCTCGAACACACACAACCCTTTTTAATTTCGGGCTAACAAAGCTTTGGTCTCAAACAAACTCCTTACTTATGAGGCAACAAAATTCTCAATGTGACCAAGGGAAGTTACAGTTCTTAAAGTTTCATGCCAGTAGCAGCAATAAAACAAATCACAATCACTTGAGTTTGGGGTAGATAAATATCATAGTTCAAACCCTTATATCGGTGACTGACCTTTTCAGCGAGTAAAACAAAGATTTGGTTTTGCTAAGCTTCTTCAACCACATGAGATCATAGGAAATGGACTAAAAGAGAAAAACATGTAAACAAGCAAACAATTCTTAGTTGTATTGAATCTCAAATGACATTATGACCCGATCCATGAAAACCACAACCTCAGTTCCCGTGAATTCAGATGAATTGACCAATGAAAACACTGATAAGTTCAAAAGCCATTTTTAACACAAAACCCATGAACGAAAACAAAGAAGAAAAGAAAAATAAAGAAAATATTCCAAAACACCAGGTATAGAAAATGTCTGGGTGAAAACTAAAGATCCACAATATAAATAAGATAAAAAAAAACTCAGATTCCCAAATTCATCAACCTATCCCTCAACAGTGCAAATTCAAAGGCTTCAACAAAAATGACAAAGGAAAACAAAAAGAAAAACCAGAAATGAAGAATTTACAGAACCTTTTACGAATTTTCCCACTCACAGTTGCCCTTAATTGGAAGACCAAAAATGTGTTTTCTAGGCCAATGCATCCGCGATCAAGTTTGATGGGCTGAATCTCTGAAACTATGATCAGATAGATAAAGCAAGAAATTAGTGGGTTTGATGACAGCCGTAACAGCTAGGGCACAACAGATCATCTGTCACGACCGACTATTGACGATAACTCCATTGAGAATTCTTCAATATTTTTCCACAATTGTTCTATAAAGTTTACGAGGGGTCGGGGTTTTGAACCAGCTTAACCTCTTCCACAGTGAAAACTCACTCATGGAAGAGTCTTGGAAAGGGCAATGCATATTTTTTCTTTTGCATTGGAAAACGCTGTAGCTGCAAGATATTTATGGTTAGAAAGATACGAGGAGATGTCAATTATGCTATCCCCATAGCTTCATCTTTTGTTAATGCATTTTTGGCAAAAAGGACTATAGTCTAACTATCAATCTGCAATACAAACGGACTTCTTTGGATCAGTGAATTTCTTCAGAGCTTTCATCACTAATGCATGTGATACAAGTTCATTATCTTCAAACCATTTTCAAACGGAGTCTCAGAACAATGTGGGGCAAGTCCAAAAAGTGATTCAACCTATTTAACAAGGCATTCTATTGTTGATGCAGCTACTAAGGTATCTCCTGCTGTAGTTAATTTGGCTATGACACAAGGCATATTTAAAGGAAACAAAACTGTGCACCTTTTCTAAACATAGTTGCCCCTTTCTCACGGAAATTTACCCATCACAGAGAGGATGCACGGGAAAATCCTTATTACAAAATTTAGAGTAGATGTAGTAGATATTTAAAAAACTAGTCATGCATGCATGGGTCCATAGGTTCAAGGGTTCAACATAGCTCTGATACCAAGTGTAGAGACCAACCCTATCTATCTATCTTATTATCTATCTATCTATATATCTATATCTATATATATATATATATATATATAGTATATAGTATACATATATATTATCAAAATAAAAATACAACCAAAAGAGAATAACATTGGGAATTCAAATTTATTAAGCACTACTTAACACATCCCTGAATTTCACTTCATTGAACATATCATCTAATTTACATATATTTAACTAAAGCCATAAAGAAGTCATATAAACGAATATAATACAACATAGGTGTCATTCACCAGAAGACGAGATTCAAAATTGACTTGCCACTACTTTTCTTCCTTTATTGTCTGTTGCCTCCGAGTGTTAATGTCGATGTGCTTGATCCGAATGCCATGACCCACTAGTTGACCTCCTAGCCTACTCCTTGGGTACTCTCCTTCCCTGTGTTTCCCCGAGCTGCAATGGGATTGTACAATAGAGGTATGTATTAGCTGGTAGAGGAGAGCACTCTTTGGCTCAAGAGTCCCCTCTCTAAAGTCCTCTACTTCACCAAGCTCACTATAGCTTGTAGTCACTACTCTGACATAGTATCATCCATCCAACAATAGGGTAAAAAAAAAAAGTCCCTTCTCCCATGGCTTGCCTCTTCTTTTATAGGATTCCTCATAGGTGACACTTGTCATTTCATGCATAATTAATTATCTTTGATAATTCAATAGTTTGATTATTCACCCACCCATGTGTCACTCTCTCATCAAGGAGCTCCAAAATTATTTTCTTAAATTTTAATTTAAAACTAATATTTTTTCCTCACCTGAACAAGATTCCTATTTCTTCTCCTAGTTGTCTCTTGATTCCCCTTTTGTACTCCTTAATTTGTTTTCATTACTAAAGTCAATTGATAAGTCAATATTTGATCCCTTATCTACTCCCTAATTTAACTCAAGTTATCTCTTAGATGGATATTCTTATGTTAGTTGTTGCCACATGGAGGTTCTCTATATTTCTCTAAAATTTAATTTATTAATCTTATTTTAATTCACCATCCTCTTCTCTTAATTAGGTTTAACTATTTTAGGATTAATATTTATCCTTACAGTTATGTCCCTCTTTCCCCTTTTTACCTAATTAAACTACATCATCTACCTAATATTTTACAACATGGGAAGGGTAGAGTTTAAGGTAAAATATTCTATTTCTTCCTATGATCCTCTTAACCCAAGTTTTATTCTTGATTTAATTACCTCAGTGTCTAACATCATTTACCCTTGATGTGAATTTACCTCATTTTCATATCTTGAATTGTATTTATTAATTAATTTATTTTTAATGATTCCAAAGGTGCTGAGTTTGGTCGTGCCCTTCAAGAACTTCCCTTGAAGTTCCAAAGGTGCAACGCCTAACATTTTATTTGTGATGCCAAGGGTGCCAAGTTGGTTGCGCCCTTCAAGAAATTCCCTTGAATTTCCAAGGGTGCCATGCCACTTTACCTTCAAGCATTCATTGGCTACGAGGGGAAAGTATAGGTGCAACGACAAAGACCACTATCATCTCTTATGTTGCCCACTATAGTGAGACTAATGGTGTCAGGATCAAGGAATCCGCCTTGATGTGCCCCCCACCCGGTAAAATCCTCATGACATCATGATCTTCAAGGTGAAGGTGTTTCAAGCTTTCCAGCCCAAGTCATAGTGGGAGTGCTAGTGGGTGATCTCAGGGACACTATCCCACCCCTCACATGAGATTCCATCCAATTGTACAACCCATTACCCATATGTGAGTCATTCGGCCAAGCAACTAATTTGTGCCTACAACCACTAACATATCATCAAAATATAGATAAACATATATAGCAAGTTTGAAAATTGACTTGGAATTTCAAAGATAAAATAATATAAATTTTCATCAAACCAGGTGTCATCAAATCATCATAAGTGAGTGCCTTTGGTGGTTTCCTACCATACTCAATAAGCATTAGTAACAGGTTTCTCAGTGTTAGTCATTGTCATAATAGCATCATTACCATCACCTGGTCATTCGCATCATTGTTCATTGTGAATTAGAACTAATGCAAGTAGGTAACATAGGGGGCACATCCACCATGGTTATCATCATCATAACATCAATGGAAACATATATATCCATCAAATCTATCAACATCGTAACATCAATAAAAAACATACCTATCCATCAAAGCTATCATCATCATGATATCAATAGAGAACATACATATCCTTTACTGCTATCATCATCATAGATTCAATAGAACATGCATAACCAATAATGCTACAATCATCATAATACCAATAGAGAACATACATAAACATCACAAGCACTAATAATAGATTCATGTGTCTGGATCCTCAACCTGAGGTCCTCAAAGAATAAAGTGTAGACCTTAGGGCTAAATAAATGTTAATGTCATATCACTGTCAGTCGAATAGAGTGGGGCACTATAGATGGCCTGAGCAGAGTAACATCAAAATAATTGTGCTGAATTTATGTTGATTCCAGATTCCAAAAATATCCTGAAATTTGACTGTTAAGAGATCAAATAATTGACCCCTATCTCTTATTGTTCATATTTAAGGATATTCTCAAAATCTATAATAAGCATAAGGATGCCAAAAAAATAACATGTAATTCAACCAAATATTAATTATTAATTTACAAAATTCCTATACAAATTGTGTACAAAGCTTGGATTAATGAAATTGGTATATTTTATTTGCAGTTTTATGAGTTCAATGTCTCTGCGTTAATGTGCCAACATATGGTGTTAATTGCATAATACATATTATCCATTCAACTTGTCAATTGTAAGCAAAATCGGGTTGAATTGCATCCAAATGGAAGTGCAATAGTATTGTGTTTTATGGAATAGGAAAAAGGAATTATGTTTGAGGTCAAGTTTGGGGGAACTTTTCTCTGTATAATGAGCTATTCATCTAAATTGATGATGTAAATTCTACCTTGTTCATTGTTTATATGGAACCAATGGTGAAGCCTCTGTCCAACACATCACTCATTTGAAATTGAGTTCAACATTGATGCATATCGACTTGATTCATCGAAACAAAAGTAGAAATTAGTATCCAATGAGTATATACAATTGCAATTGAGGATGAAGTCTGTATAGGAATTTGTGTTGATCGGAATTTATGGTAAAATAAGCTTAGTAGGTTATAGATAGAAAACCATGGTTATATCATGTGTGCATCAAATCTTCACAGACTATGATTATATAGCTATAGAAATTGGTTGTAGAGACAAATGATTGCTGCTTTGAAGGTTGTAAAAAAATTGCAGGCCAAAAAAAAAATGTATCTATCACAAAGACAAGTTGGCTCTCAATTCTTGTGGTCATGGGCTTGAAATTTTATTCCTCATGGAATGATATATAAAAGCCTCTTTCCATAGGTTATAAAGAATACAGAACCTATCAAATTTGGAATTGGCCTTCTATCCTTTATCCAAAATAACAAATCAATGATTAATCCTTACAATGTAGATGGGTCTGAGAAGTAGAGTGCAATCAATTACCTTAAGACCAATCTAGTGTGGTTTTGGAACCTAAACTCAGTATTCATAGAAGACAAAATATGGTGTGGCTTCTAGAATTAATTGAAACTATTACTAATGTGTAATGGTTTTCATTGAATGAACTCATCGAAGCGTTTTTAAGTCTCCACATTCTTTCATTGAAATAAATATGATCACACTCTCTAAACCAAATTCTAAACGATTGGATCTATATCTTTGTTCATTACTTCACTGTGCAATCATATGGGTTGGGGTGCATTCAAATCTCATGGATACGTCTATATATCTCTAATGTACTCACTTCCTGATCCGAATGAGCTCAATATACATGCAAATAAATGTGATGCTAATTGGCCCAACACCAAACATTTGCATAATGTTTGAATTGTTTTAATGCTTGGTTGTAATTGGGAAAGTATATAATGCATTCAAGAAATAGCGTTGCCACAAATGTTTGAACTCCGGCATATAACATCTATAGCCATTCAATTTGTCTAGTAAGATAACTGCACCCTCATATTTTGAAGCCGTTTTGATTTCATGGCTCAAAAGTAACTCTATGTTTATTAGGCGTCCACGTTCTAGTTGGCACTTGGGAGGGTACCTACTACTAATAATCGTTTATCCGTGTGGTTTATTCGTTGTGTCTAATGGGTGGTTTTGTAATCAGTTATTAATCCCTAAATGCCCACTTGGATTTGAATATTCACCAATCAATAATGGGTTGACAATGAATTAATTTAGTGTTTGACCAAAAATTAAAATACATTTTTCAATTTATACATTATAAAAAAATAATTTACTTTTTAAAATTATTTTAATTTTATTGCTTGAAATGGCTTGAATATTATTTTGTAATCACTGCAATCCTAATAAAGGTGCAAATTGCAGTTACAACACTTTCCATGGATCGTTTGAATCGTATTGATTTATATATTTATTATGAAGTTTGATTTTATTAAGTGTGGGGGTGTTTTAATTGACGTTGTGAGAACCCTGTACAAAGAATTCTTGAATTAATTGGGTGTTTATGCAATTTGGTTCATTTCAATCAATTAAAGAGATGGTTTGATAAGACAATTGATCACAAAAAGGCCCTTTCTATGTCAAGAACTCTTTCACAACATCCTACACCTGATGCTTCAACTGCGCCACTACATGCAGAGAATGGCACCACGATTAAATTAAATCAAATAGATGTCATTTAATCTAGTAAAAGAGCATATGTCAGATGTTAGAGGTAGATGAAATGGGTAGACGAAACTAGAAAGTGATCTGATTAAAAAAGAATGCTTATCAACATAAATATTTCAAAACAAAAGGAATAATTTAAGAAGTGTTTTATTTTTTTCTCATACTAGTTTATGAAAGAGCGCTAGTCTAAACATGATCATGATCATTGCAATATTTAGTTGGATTTCCATATGTCAAAATGTGGTTTTCTTATCCAACATTAAAACTATTAATATCTGAACATACAAAATTAAAATTTAATGCAAGAATTAGAAAAAAATTGGGATCCCTAGTATCTGAGTGAGAAAAGGGTGGCTAGCTAATCTTTACATCCACTTACTATGAGGTAATGATGGTCCTTAGTATAAGTTAGCTAGAAAAACATTAGGAACCCTAGTATAATTTAATACCACAAAGTAGTTAGTTATAATCATAGTAAATCATGAGATGACTTTACATTAAAAAAATAGAGTTGTGCAGAATTCATATGGTCTAGTTGATGAGAGTGTGGACGATCAAGTTATGTGGTGTTGAGCATTTCGGGAGATAGCTGCACTGCGTTTTACAATTGCAGTTTTTTGGGATATGAGGACACCTTTTTAGACAATAGTGGGAGGCATTATTTTCAAAACTATTACATTGAGGGTGTTGTCGACTTAGTATGTGGCAATGGAAAATCTCTCTATCAGGCAATGGAAAATTTGTCTTTCAATTTTTATTCTTTTTCTGTTTCAATATCGCTGGCACTCATTAATAATAATACAATTTTTTTTTTGTTGGTGGTAGAACTTCTAGCTACATGCCATTCCTAAACTTCATGGTGCATTTATAGCTCATAAGAGTATGTATGAATGAGAAGAATTAGGCTTTGTCATTTTAAATTGTGGGCAAATGAAAAACGCATCTAGGTAGGCCATGGGGAACTTTCCGTTCAGAGGTAGGAGGCCAAGATAATCAACGTATGTTTATTTCAAATTATTTCAAGGAAGTTGTATGTCATGTACCAGACACAACCTTTGACGGTACCACTCTCCACTTTTGCATGTTCTCCTCTATTATGAATTCTTTTTTTCTTTATGCTAACTTCGAGAGTGTTTATAACAATTACATGGTTGGGATTTAATTTCTAGTAAGAATAATTTTGAATAGGTTAATTTTTGTTTGTTTTTCCTATTATTTTTAAATTGGTCATTAAATATGGAGCCTATTGAATACATTAATTTTGTAATGGTATACCATATTAGATACGTTGAAACAATCATTATTTTTGTTTTTTGATTTTTAAAACATTTTCTTTTGTAAGCTTGACATTACTATATTTCCAGGCCCATGAGGTGAGGTGTAAAATATGATGTATTTATAAAAAAACCCATTGAAATTAATTTGTAAAATCCAAGGGAGAAAATCATTAGTTATAAAATACAAACAACTCTAGTTTCAACAACATGATTTTGTCAATAACCTTTTCAGAATAGTAGTAGAGACAAAGTAGATGAAATCAATATTTGATAAATTTTATGCCTCAAAAGAGAGACATAAGCTACACAACCACCTTTATGTAACCATAAAAAGACATGAATTAATTAAACACTCACTTCACTTCATTAATTACCCCCAACTTGAAAACTTGAAACAAAAAATTTGTTTACCTTTTTAATTGAGTGGTAGAATTGTGTTTTAAAGGGTGAGCCAGAAATCAATACTTGAAAGGTAGAACTTGAGAATAGCAAGCTATCTGATTTGGATTTAGAGACACAATAGACAATGGAAAAAAATGATGGTATTGACGAGTCTTCCCAGCAAATAAGCTCTAACTATTAGACCACTGCCCAAATTTCAGTTATCTGCAATGACAATAGTGACTAGCTTTATTTGTATGAATAATGACTTTGGCCATTGTCATATTTGTTTCCTATGAATGATTTTGATTTTCAAACTCCAACTAATTTGTTTTTAAACTAATTAAAGATTTGATGACAAACTTATAGTTTTCAAAGCTCTTTTCTAAATCTATTTTCTTGAGCAAATTTGTCTTTTTACTTTAGGTACTATAGATTGCTACTGTGTGACATATGTTATGATATAATTGTCTGGATAAATAGACAGAAGTGTTGTACAACATAGTATTTTTTAAATCTAAAGAAACATAATTTCCAAATACAAAGTTTATTAATTAAGAACATCTTTTAGACTTCTTAGCTAAGTTATGATTATATGTTGGTAGGGTATTTTGTGTATGCTGATATTGTGTTGTCTCTTTAGTTTTTGTCAGGTAACAATGGTTAATAATGAATGTGTTTTTGAGTAGCAGGCACACATCTTATTCTACTATCAATAGGAAATTCCATGGTTTTCAGGTATGACAATAAAAACGTAGATGTTAGTGGGATATCCAAAGTCTGTGTTGGATGAATTTAATACTAGTGATGATTTTAATTCCTTGTCAGATAAATAATGTCACAAGTCAAATTCAAATAAACAGAAGCAACTCAAGAATGAAGGTGAAGCTATTGATTTTTTTCCAAGGCAATTTTTTTTTATTTGTTGGTTGTTGTCATGTTTTGAGTGCGGACTTGTGAAATTCCAAATTGCATGTTGGTTTATGTGAATGGGATATATATATATATATATATATATATATATATATATATATATATATATATATATATATATATTATATATATAATATTCATGGTTTCCGGAGATATGTGTTACATTTGCACAAAAGTTTAGATATCATTTAGATATCTAAATACCAAACAACAACAACATTGAGATTTTTCTTTCACTCAACCTATAACATATTGCATCTGTCTTCATCAATTCTCTTCTTCTATATGCTATCCACTTATGACATTTCCTTTGCAATATTTGGTGAATTTTCTAGTTATAAGTCATTTATAGGTTATAAATGTCTTCATAATTTCACTTCTAATTGAGTATTCAATTGAACATATTGATTATCTTATACATAACTATTTTTCCCTCCACGCACTTTTCATAACTTCCATAACCATTCGGTAGGGACCTACAACTTCGATGTTGCTTTCCTTCTTTAATAAAGCATTGTCGAGACTTTAATTTATTGAAAGTTGTAGAATTTACAATTTATGAAGTTTCAAGGTATAGTTTTTAAAAGTCTAATTATTTAAAGGGCGCTAGCTCAATGGAAGAGCACCTACTTTATAAGTAGGAGGTTGGTGGTTCGATTCCATCATGCCCTGACATCCATATGGAATGACGACGATCAATTTTTGGTGATAGAGGCTCTTTTGACCATCATCAATGAGCTTTGGTGACATTTTTTGACCTTCACTAAAATATGAAATGGTGACGGTAAACGAACACCACCATATATACAGATCAATAGTGATGACCCTCAAAGGTCTATAACCATAAATCATTGTTGTTGATGTGAAATGGTGACGGTCGATGTTCGTTATTATAGTCATTATTCGTGACGAATCTTGAATGTCACCACAACACCTATACTTTTGCCAAAGCAATTTTTGATGATGATCAATGAACGTCACCATATATATGCACCAATAGTGACGACCATGAAAGATCCATGACAATAAATCATTGTTGTTCATATGAAATGGTGACGGTCACTATTTGTCATTATAATCAATATTTGTGATAGACCTTGAATGTCACCATAACACCTATACTTTTGGCGACACCACATTTGGTGACGTTCATTTTTTGGTGACTGAGGCTATTGTTCATCACCATTTCTCATATGAAATGGTGATAGTTGATATCTGTCATTATAAATCATTATTCCTGAAGGACTTTGAATTTCACTACAACACCTATACTTTTGGTGACGCCACCTTTGGTGATGTTCAGTTTTTGGTGACAGAGGCTATGCTCTATCATCATTGCTCATATAAAATGGTGATGGTCACTTTCCATCATTATAAGTCATTATTGGTGATAGAATTTGAATGTCACCACAACACCTATACTTTTGGCGATGCCACCTTTGGTGATGTTCAGTTTTTGGTGACAAAGGCTCTTTTAACCATCACCAATGAACTTAGGGTGACATTTTTTGCCCCTCACCAATGTCCTTTTTTCTTATAGTGCGATTATGCCAAAAAGGAGAAGTATACCTTCGACGAGACCTCCCATGACTCACCATTAATAAGGAAAATTAACCATGTAGAATAAATCATAAGTGAAAAATCCCAATTCGAAATCTTCACCTGTGCCACCCTACCTACCATTTACCGTTGTTGGAAGCATTGAATCCCCATTTAGATTTCTTGGAGAATTGGAAGATAACAGTGCAGGTTGAAACAACTAAGTTGTGTCTCGACGACCTTGGAGGGTCTAGAGGAAGGGAGAAAGAGGTGAAACAACACTGAATTTTCATAAGAAATGGGTGGAACAACAATATGACATGAGCTAGGGTCAAAATAGGCCCTTTTTCTATGCAAACTAGTCTTCAAATTTTGCCCAACAATAATACTTCAAATTGGGATAGAACTAACTTCAAAAATTATTACCAATTGCAAAATTGTACACAACTCATTTTAGACTTATATTAGCTCTCGCATAGACTTATAATTGTCTTAGGTGAAATTCGGATCAACTTCTAGGAAGGCGTTTTGCTTGATGTGAAGGCTTTAGATTGTCTCACTAGAGAGCCTTAGATCTATTTTAGAAGGTGTACTTCAACCAACAAGAACTAACCAACAAAAGGAGATATAATTTTTCCATAGAAATCAATGCCATAGGAAGATTTAGTCCAACCACAAAAGTCACCCTTAGACAATGAAAATTTGCCTTAGATAATTGCACTATTTAGTGAATTTCTCCATGGATTCTAAGGCTATAGGGCCACAAGGAGTCTTCCTCAAAGAGGCCGAAAGTCTACCTCAGAAGGTTTCCTTGAGATAGAGTCAAATTATGGCCCCAGAAAGATTCTTACCTATGACAAAAATATCCGTTTCAAAAGGATTTCAGACTGGTAATAAGAAACTTCATAAGTTCAGATTTAGTTCTATAATAGTCCCACAAAAATATGAAATGATTAGCTTAGAATAACCTCACAACTTTGCCACCTTCTTCAAATGTTCAATACGCTCAAGGCTTGGATTAGCTTTAGATAAGATGCCAGATTAAACCATCAAATTGTTGTCTCCATTTTTCCATAACTAGGGAAATATATAGAGTTTGGAGGAGGGCCCTATTTTGGAGCCAACCTAAAAGAAATACAATTATGATTTTGAAAATCCATTTCTAATTTTGAGCCAACTTGAAGGAAATATGGATGAATTGAAAGGTGAGACTTAGAAGACTTTAAAAAATTAAAATTTTGACATCCGTATATTCTCCTTTCAAGGATGACTTTGATTATGGATTTAGGAAAATTTGAATTTTAGTTTGAACTCCTTCTAGGGTTATAAATAGAATATTAAAGCCATGAATATAACGAGGCATGATCTCTTGCAAAACCATTCATTTGGGGCATCAATCCTAAAAATTAATATCTTTCGAACCGGGAGGACCCACAAAATTTGCCACCTATAAAATGAAATGGCATGACAATGGTTACCAAACTATGAGGTACTTGCAACCAAATTCACTATATTTGTGCATGCAAATAATCAAACATATGTCGGACTATTCACCCTTTGACATCAATGAAAAATTCTTCTAACATAAAGTTCTTCACTTCATCCTCATATTCTTCAATTTTTGGTTATTTTTCTTTTGATTTATTATGGTTAACATGGTTGTGTCATTTTTGTCAAAGGGGATGTCCAAGACAACAACAATGTCATTCATGAATCAAAGAAATAAATATGACAAGTAGACCTTTTGCATGCCCTCGTTAGGTGAAGTTCAAAGATATATGAAGTTTATTGATTGATTTTTTTGCAAGGTTATGATGTCCTAATGTTCCTATAAACAACATGGTTGGGTAGTCCTTGTTTAGACCTTTCCAACCATATATCACATTATGAATACTCCTATTGGATGAGAAGTTATGGGAATTTGAAGATCAACATCAGGTGAAAGACCTAAATTATAGGGCCAAACCCAAAATTAGAAAAATTGTTCAAAAATGGACATATTCTAAGAAGATCCATGGTTCAATATTTTAACCTACTGTAGATCATGGTCAAAGTTGCATGAAGTTTAACATGTTAAAAATTGAGCATCTTTCTTAGATTAGATTAACAAGATGTTTGGTTGAAGAAATTAAAAGGCAACTGGATGTAGAACCTATGTGAAGTTTAACCAAGATGACTAGCCTATCTAGCATGACACGTAAAATAATTTGGTTACAAGAATTGGTAGTGACATGACCCCCCTTGAACAACTAACCATGAAGTAGCAACAAGGATGATGTGGAATGTTTGGTTGGATGAGGTGATGTCAACAGGTAATGTTGTGCCTCTAGGGTCTGCCACATGGAAGTAACAAATTGTGGTTTTTAGTTGGTCATATAAGTCAAAAATTTGTGACACATGGCACACCTCATGGGTTGCCACATGGCTTAATGATGCCACGCTGACATCATCAAGTGAATGACCATGGACTCCGTGGATAGGGTCACATGGTATGGTTGTATTAATAAAAGGGCTAAGTGATAAATTCATATAGCATGGTCACATGGTCCGGTCACATCGTTGGCAAAGGGATAACATCCCAATTTTCACGAGCACATCGTATTAGATAGAGGTCACACTATGCACTAGTTGAACTTGAGGTTGACTTGCGAAGCCTTCGCCACATTAATGGATATAAACACATCATGTTGTGACTCCATAACAACACACATGATTCAGATAAAAATATCTCAGTGAAAAAGCATGAGGTTTAGCTCTGTGGAATATTTGAAGATTTCAGATGGTTGTTTACATATAGGCTTGTGATCAGGCCCGAGGTTGAGCTATAGTAGTGGCACGACAATTTTTTATGATTGATCAATGATTCGGCCTAAGAGAAAGCTGTGTTATAGTGGCACATTTGTTATGTGATGGCTTGAGTCTTCAGTTGTTCCTTTATATACATTTGTTGGTGGCTTAACCCAGGGATGGGTTGTATTGCAATGTCATGTTTGTCGTGTGATGGCTTGAATATTGAAACATTAATATATATACATTGTGTTGGGTATCTCACCTGAGGCAAGCAATGTTATAGTGGAACATTTTTTGTCTTATGTCTTCAGTCTTTGGACATTCAATTATATACTTTATGTTGGTGATCTGGCCTAAGGGTGAGTTGCAATACAATGGTATTTTTGTTTTGATTGATGATGGTTCGTGGAAATTTGTTTATATACATTGCGTTTGGTGTTTGAGCCCATGGTAGAGCTCTATAGTAGTAGCACATTTGTTTCATTATGTAATGATTGGTGATGGTTCAAGTCTTTCGGTGTTCGTTTATATAAAATGTGTTTGGTGAACAAGCCTATGGTTGGGGTTTGTAGTAGTGGCACGTGCACCTAAAAGTATATAATCTGAGGGTTAAAACCCATTTTTATTTTAGGTCTGCAATATTGATTATGTAAGTATTCCTTCCTTATACATCATGAATCAACACTTAGGTTGGTTGGTTATATGATATGGTTTTTTTAGTGATAGTCATGGGTTTGAGTTTGGTTAGACTCAGCCAATTCCTTTTTATATAAGTGTTATTGGTGTTCTTTATCTATCCATTTCGTTGCACAATTAGACCTTTTGTAGTTCCCTTAAAGTTCCATTTTGTATAATGCATGCTAATTCTATCATTCTCTAGAATGAATAATTTTTTTTACAAGTTTTATATTGTTATATATGGTTTGGGAGGTTTTTCGACACATTTTAAGGTCAAATTAGATCACAGAAAGTGCATGATCATCACAGTTCAATGGTGAAAAATTATTGAGGTTTGAAAAATCTTGGTGATGCATTTCAAATGTTCAGAATAGATGTTATGTATTTTAGGATCTTATGAGTAGATTGTAGTTGATGTTGGGTATATGATAAGAACAAATTTTCAGAAAGGTTTCATGTGACCAAATTGATGAACAAGTTGGAACAAATTATGGATAGGGCATATTAGGTAGTTAACAATAGTATGAAAAGAATAATTTGATCAATTTGGACTTTTCTATTGATTGAAGAGCAAGTGGATCCAATTTAAAATATTATAAAAATGGTCAACTAAAAGTTGAAGGAGGTGGGTGCCCTAACTGAGGTTGGCGCCTCAATTAGGTTGAAGCCTATAGCAAGGTATATCTTGTTAATATCTGAGGTTGGTACCTCAATTAGGTTTTAGGCTTTAGTGTGTAGCTTCTTGCACTTTTTGAGCTTGGTGCCTCAATCAGGTTGTAGATTATAACGAGTAAATGTTTTCACTTTGTTGATTTCTCTACAACATGAACATTATAAACCAATATTCTAATCCGACAATTACTACCTAATTATCTTTAAAATTATGAGGTTTAAAAAAATATATTTATGTCATTTATATCACTGAGAAATTATACAAAAACAATCTCAATAGTAATGCAACAGAAACAACAATATCATAAAGAGACAACCATGCACAATAGAGGAAAAAAACTTCCCTCGGAATTTGAATCTTGGGATAAAAACCAACAACTTTTCTTCTAGGAGAAATTATTCTTTAGCAAGGTTTATAATTCCAAATGGTCTCGGAATTAGTGCCAAAAGGCCAAGTCCAAACTTCAATCAAATCTGTTGTCTATTTTCTTCCATGTGTGACTGTTATAGAATAGATATGATGATGAGTGAGTCATTAAATTGAGTGTCACATCTTGTATATATATGAAAACCGAATGGGTGATTTTTACCATGGGAGACACCATTCCATGGTGGGGTTGACTTAACTTCTTGAGCCTAAATGATGCCCAAGGTAAAATTTATTTTATTTTAATTTCCATAATTTTCTAGGCCAAATTATAAGGCCTCTTAGCATGCGAGAATACCTCTTGATGCTACACAAAAATAAACACTCCCACTTAGCAAGGGAGGTATTCTCCTTGGCTACATCATATTTCCGCTTAGCTGAAATTTCTCCTTCATAAGAAAAGTTCATGAGCTTGCTATGTTGCTGTGTTATTATAAATAATTCCATCCTAGAGTGTGAAATGTGAGTGTTTAGGGACTTTTACCTCTAGCATAATAGTGGATAAATTTTATTGCTAGCTTTTCTTTGATTGCAGCTCCTTTACATGCTTTGGCAAGTGTGAAACATGTGTTTTAGTGGGAAGGCAAACAACAGAAAGCCTATATGCTTTCATTCCGAGACATTCACATCAAAAGTAGTTAACTATCATACATATAATAAATAATTTTATGCATTAGTTCAGAGTGTTAAATAGTGGGAACATTACATAATGGGTAAAGAAACAATCATACACACAGATCATCAACCACTTCAATATTTACTCTCACAAACTAAATTGTGACAATCACGACATTATAGGTGGATGGGTTTTCTACAGTAATTAAATCTTTTATCAGATATAAGAAGGGCATACATACTAAGGTTGCAAACATGTTATGTATACTAATTATAAATGCATCCACATTACTTAAGCATAACTCAGTAATTCATGAAAGTTACATTGAACAATATGCTCAAGACATTGATTTTAGGGATGTATATGCAACTTTAAGTCATGGCAAGCAGGTAGAAGAATTGAATTATTTCATAAAGGAGAAAATCTTATATAATTTGGGAAAATTATGCATTCCACAAATTGAAAGAGTTAATATAATTCGAGAAGCACATACTTCTCTCATATCAGGTCATTTTGGTGTAAGTAAAATAGTTGCACAATTACAAATATTCTGCTATTGGCCACGAATGAATGAGACAGTTTCTAGATATATTAAAGGATGTACTATGTGTGCTACAAGTAAGCCAAGTAATAGAAAATTAGGCTTGTATACTCCACTTCCAATTCCTTCTCGTCCTTGGGAAAGTCTTTCCATGGATTTTGTTGGGGAATTGCCAAAGTCTAGAAAGAGCTATGATTATTTGTATGTAGTTGTGAATAGGTTCAGTAAGATGTGTATTTTGACACCATGTAATAAACAGGTCACACTGAACAAACTGCAAAGTTGTTCTTTCAAAATGTATGGGTTCATTTTGGGTTACCCACTTCTATAGTATCTGATCGAGATTCTCGATTTGTTGGAAATTTTGGTCAAGTCTATGGGAGTTAATAGACACAAAGTTAAAGAAGAGCACGGCATTTCATCCGCAAACAGATGGTCAGACAGAAGTGGTCAATAGGACAGTGATATAGTTTCTTCGAGGATATTGCAGCAAGCATCCCAAACTTTGTGATGAGCATTTGTGTTATGTGTAGAATGCTTACAACCATGCAAAACATTCTTCTACCTAGAGATATCCTTTTGAGACTTGTTTTGGTTTTATACCAAATTCTCCCTTGGATTTTGTCTTTGGTAAAGACATAGCAGTTGATGGACACATTAATGTGGACAAAGAAACCAAGTTCATTGAACAAATCCAGGAAATTCACTAGGCACTATAGGAATAGCTGGAAAGAAGCCAAGCAAAGTATAAGGTGCGACATGACAAGCATCGAGTTGAGCATAGTTTTCAAGTTGGTGATCAAGTCTGGTTGTACATCAACAAAGAAAGACTGCAAGGGGAAGGTGAATAATTAAAACCAATTAGATACGGTCCTTTCAAAATACGTCACAAAATTAGTGAAAATGCTTTCTGCTTAGATCTACCAGCTTACATGCAATTCTATTTTGTCGTAAATGTTGAAAACTTGCAATTGTATGAACCTCCATTGATTGAATATCTTGAAGAGAAAGCTCAGCTACCTTCCACTGAAGATCTTTTACCCAAGTATCTCGATGAGTTACAGGAGGACACAATTCTTGACAGGAGGATGAGGACTTCGTGACAAGGAAAAGTTGAGAATATTCAAGTTGGACTCAAAGATTTATGGTACATACGGACAGAGGGAGTGAAACTTCAAGGCTTTATCAGTGTATATTGGGCAGGGAGTCCATCCAAGTAGAAAATCACATCAAGAGGGATCTTCTGTATTGTGTCAACAGTAGTTTCTTGGTACTGTGGGAAACAGAGATCAGTTGCACTCAGTTCAGCAAATGCATATTACATGGTTGCGAGTCAGGGATCATGTGAGGCCATCTATATAAGGAAGATCATGGTTGATTTGTTTGGCCAACAGATGGATCCAATTGTGATTTACTGCGATAATCATATAAGCATCAAACTCTCATAAAATCTAGTTTTTCGTGATTGGTCCAAGCATATTGATATCCGATATCATCATCTCAGAGATTGTGTATTGAGGCAGATTATGTTGTTAGAGTACATTTCCACAGAGGAACAAGATGTTGACATTTTGACAAAGGCATTGTCAAGATGTAAATTCGAGTTTCACAGAGACAGGATAGGGGTAACTGATAATCCCTTTCTTGTTGAGAGGGAGTGTTGAGAAATGGCAATAAGAAATTACGATTTAATTTGTCCTTGAATTAAACTGTTAATTGAAATCGAATTCTATTCTCATAGCAACTTATAAATAGTTAATTAAGTTTAATTAACTTAATTATCTTGGGAATTTCTAGTTGGATGTCTTTCTGTAGTCATGTATATGTTCTCCTTAAGTTTTAGGGGTCTAGTATGAGTTTAAATTGAGTTGGAAATTAGATCACTCTGTTTACTGAGTTAGTTTCAGTTAAATTAATTCTAAATTGTTTTTGGAACTAATAGAGGACTAATAGTTAGTTGGTGCACTAATGCATCCGCTAGTGCTACTCCAGTTAATTGAAGATTCCCTCATGAGAAACTCATGCATGTCAGTTCAGAGAAAGACCTAGTTGAGACTAGAGTGTAAGGACAATGTACTATCAATGCTATTATTTATTGGAGTGTAAATATCATGCATGCATCAGAGATTTATCCTATGTTTGGATTGCACAGTTTTGGAGGCATGAATTCCCTTTAAATACAGTCTATTCATCCTATCAATTACGCAAGATATTAGGGGCTTAGAGAGTTGTAGAATTTGCTAAGTGTTGGCCAAGAGCTAGCTTGTGAGCTAAGAGAGTTGAGCATACTTGTGCAAAAATTTTCTACTGAGAACAATCTTTGTATCTTCACTCATATTACTAACATATGCAATACATATAGTGGGGTTTTGAGTAGTGGTTTTCCCTAGATACATCTTGTGTTATGTTCCATTGATTTATCTTCTTCTTGTTCATATTGTTTTCCGTGATCTATTGGCTTCTGCTGGTTGAAAGTAGAAGTAGATTCTTGTCTTGTGCTTTAGTACATTGCATGAGCTTGTGAATCTATGAGATTTTCTACAAAGAAAATGAAAATTTATTCAAATTATTCACCTAAAATTAGATGACGCACTATTGAATAATGAATTTATGCCTTAAGCTTAACCTAATCCTTCTATGTTCCAAGAATCAACGTCAGAAGAACATGATGATGAATAATTTGAAGAAGAGTAATGAAGGGAGGATCATCCTTTTTACACAAAAATTCATATATATATATATATATATATATATATAATATATATATATATATATATATATATATAATCATCAGGATGATCAAATTTTTGGAAACAAGGACTCAAGAGTTCAAATGAGAAGGGAACTAGCAAGTACATCATCTTAGGAGAACATAGCCTTTTTGTCTCTTGTACAACCTCCAAAATTTTCACAAGCTAGCAAGAATGAACATTGGGTTAAAGCCATGAATGAGTTGTTGGATTAGAAATAAAAGAATCAAAATTGGCAATATGTTCTAAGACCTAAAGACAAAGTATAATTGGAACCAAATGGTTTTATATAAACAAGGACAATGAAGATGGGAAGGTTGTGAGGAATAGAGAAAGACTTGTATCCAGAGTTTATGCGTAAGTTGAAGGCATTGATTTTAATAAGACATTTTCTCTAGTGGCACAACTAGAAGCTTTCAGAATGTTACTAGATTTCACTTGTTTCAATGGGTTCAAAGTATATCAAATGGAAATAAAGTCAACCTTTTTAAATGGAGAATTCAAGGAGGAATTCCATACTAAATAGCTAAAGGGTTTTTCGTTGACAAAAGGCTAGGATTATGTGTGCAGACTAAAGAAATCATTGTATGGTTTGAAACAAGCTCCTAAGGCATGGTACTCTATATTGGATGGTTATCTTCATCAACATGGTTTTAATAAAGAGTCAACAAGATTAATTTTGGCAATAATGATGGTTCCTTGAGCAGGGATTTTGCAAGAAACATGCATAAAGAATTTGAAATGTTCATGCTGGGTGAATTATCCTTTTTCCTTAAATTACAATTCGATCAATCTAAAAAATGGAATTTTCATATCTCAGTCTAACTACCTTAAAGAAATGATGAAAAAGGTTTGGAATGGACAAATGTACCTCCTTGAGCACTCCTATGGACATGATGTAAAATTTGCAAAGTTTATGAATCTCTTGAGGTATGTCAAACTATATATAGGTCGAGGATTGGTAGCCTTCCCTATTTAGTAAATTTATATATGACCTATTTTAATGGCATATTCCAAATGAGCATAGTCGACACCTCTCTCTTTAGTGAGGCATTATCATCTTTCTAGCTAGTTTGTATTGCTACGCATTTATAGCCTTTTTCTCTTTCATTAATGGAATGTAGGTTTCAATATAATATTGTGCTTCTACAATATTTTTGTATGCGTGTTTCCATTTATATTCTTGTATTTGATTTCATTCACAAAGGTAGTAACTATTTTTCTTAGGTATTCATGTTTCCATTTATATTCTTGTCTTTTATTTCATTCACAAAGGTAGTAACTATTTTTCTTATGACAACTTCTTGTTAATCCATAAAAATAATGCTCTATGTGCACCATGATAGTTAAGACATTACATTTCCTATTCACGATGTAGAAATTTTGAGAATGGTGGAATTTATGACTTCCAAAATTTCACTTCAACATTGAGGTTTCATAGATATATTCTATGGGAACTTTCATCATGAGGGTTAATTTGGAATATTAAATTATGGAACTTCTAATAAACTCAATTTCACCTAATAGCCGAAGAGAAACAATTGCATATAAGAACAATGATACAACCCTTAGGGAACACTTTTCAAAGCATATAATAGATGGAAATATCTCATTACAAAACAATAATGGTAATGATGTAGTGGCTCCTTTATCTTTTATATATGTGTTTAATGATTTAGCCAATTCAATTATATGTTATATCAAATGAACATGAATAAAGATATGAGCAGGAAGAACATTGGATGAAATCTATTCAATGAATAAGATATCACAAGTTGAAAATATAACTTGGAAGTACACAATATTTGGATAGTTGGAAAATTCAATTATATATAAGATATGGAGTACAAACACACACTTAAATTCTATGGAAGCTTAACTTGAAACCCTATTAGAGAAATTAGAAAAAATATTAATATTATCAACCTAATTTTGCTCACTTTTTTTTTTATGAGTATTTTCATCTAGAAGCATCACAAAGATATTTATAACTCTCATTTCAACCTTTATGTGACCTTAAAGATGTTTATATTGAACCTATTCAAACCAAAAACTGACTCAAATAATTACTACATTGTTTTCTTCATTTATTAAGCATGTAGTACATTCTTTTAAATTCACACTACCATACTACAAGGGCCAAATATTGTTTCCTATTATAGATTTTTATCTAGATCTTTATAGCCATTATTACCCTATTATCTCCTAAATGGATTAGCATAGTTGACAGTGAAGCTAGATCTTAATAATGCCTCTATTCAACTATAAATAATTCCATAGAGGATATACCATTTATTGACATTCTATGGTAAGGTTATGCTATTATAATTCTTCTAAAAAGTTATGGCATATGCTACTATAATTCCTCTAAAGATATATAGCATAATTGTTTTTATTTCTTTCTCTCTACCATTGAGGTTGGTTTTTGGCACTACCATTTATTGGTATTCTAGGTTATACTACTATAATTCCTCTAAAATGATATAACATAATTGTTTCTCTCTCTACCATTAAGGTTGGTTTTTGTCACTTTCTTTCAGCACAAAAGGATCCATCCAGTTGGTAATAATAAATATCATTTACATGATTTTAATTGGATTTAACTTTCACATCCATGGCTTTGTTAAATTCTTGTTATAATTGAATTTTTAGTAAGATGATTATATGATCAATTTTTTATTCATTTTTTAAAAATAAGTTTATTAGTTATATTGTTTTTCTATTTTTTTTAATTTTCCTAATTTACATAATCACAAATGAAAGGCATTTGCACTCTCATGTAACAACAACTCTCTAACCTTATTCCATGGGGGAATTTGATTGATGTTCTTATTTCTTAATAGTTGGAAAATTCCATTCTTAGTTTGCATTAGTACATTTCTAGTTTGCAAAATCCATTCTTAGTTTTAACACCCAGGTTGTTCCCTATCACTCCGAAGGGAATACGGCCGGGGTAACCACTAACCAGTCTTTGGACTACAACTTCTAGCCTAGCTGTAATCAGAGAGGGCTCTCTCTTTAAGGTTTGTCTCTGTTTTGTGAATATATTAGGCTAGTTATGAAATATAGGTTTTTGTTTTGTGTTTGGTTGGGAGGATGTCTTTCTGTACTTAAAGTGGAGATCTGCAGATAAAGTTAGTCCATTGGGCAATGGAGTCTGTGGCTATTGGTTTCTTGAAATCTTGAGTTTGAGAAGCTGGAGTTACAGGGCCATTTAGAT
>APFE031393391.1:63362-88325 GCA_000404065.3 Pinus taeda | reverse complement strand
AGCACTTCAGTTCGAGCTACGGATGTGGCACATGCACCTGCCAGAAGGAAATACGCTTTTCCTATGGGTTAGTTGAGCTATTGCATGATGGACTTCAGTTAGAACTCAAGTGATTGAGTTTGGTGGAGTTGATTGAGGAGTTGATGGAGTTGTGTATAGTTTGACTTAGCTGAACTAGTTGTATTTAGTCTAACTAACAAATACACTAGTGATGAGTGGCGTGAATTAATTATTAACTCATAAATCAACTAAAGAATACATCAGTTAACTTAGTGCATGGACAGTTCAGTGGAGACAAGTGTTAGAGGTGGGTGAAAGGGTGAGACTAGTATTAGTTGTGACTATAGCTGTGCATGAGATTTTGCACAATCATTGATTGAGATTGCCAATGAGGATTGCATAGTACAAGCCAAGGGAATTCGAACTTGGATTTGATCTATTCTCAACTTGGATTGCGCAGTAGAGGTAGGCAAATAGTGGAGGATATTTGAACCCGTGACTTGTTCAGATCCGAGCTAGTTTGTGTGTAGCATGTGGAGATAGTATTGAGTACTTGTGAGGAGTATTGTACTATGTATTGTTACATGTTCTCTATCATTATAATATACATATAGTTTGGGGTTTTTAGCTGTATGCTTTCCCCATTACATACTGTGTTGATATGTGTGATTGATGTTTCAATGTGCGCATGTGATTGTTTGTTTTAATTTCGCAAATTGATGATCAATGGTAGAGGAGGTTATGTATTATGCATGCATTCCGCAAATAGTGTATAATCAGGATGATCTCTGTGAATAATTGTTATATTATTAAAATTTATACACCATTGATCTGACCCAGTGTCATCCTCCCAGCATGAAATCCCTTTTTCACCTCATGAAAAGCTTAGATCACCCAACACTATGATGTTCCACGAGGCAACCAATAGCACTTTCTTACACGATGTAAAATTCTAGCCCCTTGGATCTCTGGGATGAGGGATCCATATATAGATGATTGCAGGGGGGTGATTCAGCTTCTGGGATTTTGATTAGTGTCTTCTCTTTGATAGTTCTTGATTCCACTTGGAGATTGATGATCTCTTACTCATCCCTGGGCGAATTCAGAGAGGCAAGTGTCACAGGAGAAGTTTCTGGAAGATTCCATGATCATCCACCTTGCAAAATGTCTCTGCCATTTGTCTACTCTCGCCCATCGCACCCTATAGAAGGGATTTTTAGTATAAATCATACTTTTTGCATGTGGAAGGTGAGATGCATCGCACCCTTTGCACTGAGCAGTTTGTATGGTCCATTTTTGACCAGTTCTGAGCAGTTTTCTGTGGAGAACTTCTGGGAGATGATGTAATTAGATGACCTTGTTCCTTTAGGGTGTGAAACAACACTTTTAGGGACTTAGAAGCCCTTGGTTTATGGACATATATTATTAGGGTTGCAGTGCCCAAATATGTCTATAACACCTTCAAATTAAGAGGACACTCTTTAGGAGGATGCTTATCTCTACATTTAGGACAAAAAATACATAATGACTCTTGTTCTTTTAGAAGTTTTTGCTGAAATTTCAAAGAGTCTGACTGTTTTCTAATAGTATTCATTATTTCAATCTTCATATTTTCCATTTTATTTTCTAGTCCAATAATAATAGCATCAGTAGATTCGGTTTTTCTGTTTCTACTCTGAATTCCTCTACCGGACCTATACTGATTCCTTGAAAATTTTTCTGCACAAATCACAGATCTGATCAATTTTTTTTTGAGAAATATCACCTTGTCCTAACATGTTCAAATTATTTCTAGCATCATCAGTAAGTCCACGCATGAACAAAGTTCTAATAGTACCATAATCAAACTTAATCTTCGACCTTTGTAAAATATACATAAATCTTTCTAAGTAATCCTTAAGAGTTTCGTCATCATTCTGCACAATTGTAAATATTTCATCTTGCATGTCTCGAGTTTTGCAATATTCTTGATATTTTGACAAAAACACTCTCTTCATCTGATCCCAAGAAGTTATGGTGTTCCCTCCTAGCCCCATAAACTAGTGCAAAGCTGAGTCTTTGAGAGTAGCAGGAAACAATCTCAACTTCCGAGTTTCAGTTGAATAGTCATAACTTCTACACAAAATGTCAAACGCGAATAAAAAAGTGTCAGGATCTTCATGAACTTTACCATGGAAATGAGGAAGAGCGGATGGTGGAATATTCTTCATCTGTGAAATAGTATCGGGATCCACAATTGGAAACTCAAAAGTGGATTGTTCCTCATTTACCCATTTTTCGCCAATTCATTCTGCATGATCTTCATGATCTGCCATTGTTTCCCCTTCACGTGAACCGCTCTCAACATGCTGAGAAGATTGGCTGCTAGTAGTCTCCTCCTTCCCATATTTGGGCTGAACCACACCTGAGCTACTGTCACCAAAGTCCAGGTGGATTTTCCTGCGTGATGGGTTTGAATTTTGGACCTCCTTCCTGCAAGAGAAGACCCAATATGAAAATTGTTTTCAGACTTATAAGTATCTCCTAGGCCCTTAGTGGGCTTCGAACCTCTACCTCTTCTAGGCATTCATCTCAAAAGAAAAATAACAAAGAAACTTCTAATAAAATTTTGCAAAGAATACTCAACACCAGTAAAATTCTTTCAAAAAAAAAAAAAACTTTCCCAACAATAGAAGCACATTGTAGAAAAAGATAAAAAGCAAATTTACCCCTATTGCATTAAACAAAAAATTATTACCAAATCAAATCGCCTCCCCGACAATGATGCCAAGATGTTGGGTGCAGGAATTACACTTAAGCAACTCCTCAACACTTAATTGTCAACTCGGGGGATCTGTAAACATAGAGACGAAGCATAGGCAATGCCAGAGATGGTATGAACCTTTCTGATGTAAATTCCTATATTCTTAAATGGGAACTTGCAGAATCGAATTGGAAAGAGTAAAAGACAACTGAATCATCAAAGTAATCTAGTGTTAGAACAAGAAAGAATGCATTTGCAAAGGAATCAAAATAAAATGACAATCACTCCAACTGATCATTGTTTAATCACTGAGTATATGATTATATTTCTCTTTAGTAGTCACACTTCAGCAGTCTCATAAAGTGGCCCTTAAACCTTCTTTCTTAAAGATTTCCTTCTTGCACTAGTCAGTCCTGCACTTATCACAATCTGCTTGCACTAGTGCAGGTGCAAAGATTTATGCAAGAGGTATAAGTTGTGTCTTACCGAAGATTCTTGACTTGATGCAAGGGCTCAAACCTCAAGGGTTCTGAGCACTCGGATCCTATGACAAGAAACCAGTTCTTGCACCTGAATAGAGTTCCTTACACTTCGTTATCGGTTATCAAAATAAGCGTTAACTATTGCAAATGAAACTTAATTACAGAAATAATTTGCACATGTAGATGTTTGCAATCTTAACTATATGTAGAATAAAAGTAAATAACCATAATTGGAAACAACCACTAAACAATCAACCTGCCATCTGCAGATATATATATATGTATATATATGTATATATATACATATGTATATATATACATATGTATATATATACATATATATATATATACATAATATATATTATATATATATAATATACATATATAATATATATAATATATATAAATATATATATATGTATATATATATATATGTATATACATATATATGTATATACATTATATATAATATACAATATACATATATATACATATATTACATATATACATATATACATATACATATATACCATATACATATACATATACAATAATAACATATACATATACATATACATATACATATCAATATACATATACATCATATATATATATAATATATATATATATATATATATATATATATATACGGAAAAGAAACATTGCATGAAAGAGACTAGTAATACTTGCTACAACACACCAACGTGCACTGATGCAAGTTCATTTCTCCTGCTTGGACCAGGTGAGGAAAACCAACTGAAATAAATCGCATGAAAGAAATTGCAGAAAAGAATTAATCACACCAACGTGCACTGGTGCAGGTTCATTTCTCCTGCTTGGACCAGGTGGGGAAAACAAACTGCAATAAATCACATGAAAGGAAATTGCAGGAAAGGATTAATCACACCAACGTGCATTGGTGCAGGTTCATTTCTCTTGCTTGGACGAGGCGGGGAAAACCAATTGAAATAAATTGCATGAAAGGAAATTGTAGGAAAGTAAATCTAACTAATTCACATGATAGATCCGCTCACGCTTTGGCAGCAATATATGTGCATGGAAATATAATTCAATTAAATCACACTTTAACAATAAGAACACATAAATAAATACGAAACCGAAAATAGGGTAAATGAGCTGGGTTGGCTAGGCCCTAGTCAACCAACTCGTTTTTTGTCTAAGAAATGACACTACTCAGTAATTCAGAGACTCATTGGCTTAAAAGAACAGATAAGATTTGAAAAAGCATGAGGTGGAGCTCCTTCTTTCTATTAATTCACAAAGGCAAAGTACATCATGGAATACAGAGTCCAACCCAAATTTGGGCGATAACAAAAATGTACAATACACTTGGAACACAATGCTATTATCTCCTCTATCTTCTAATATCTTAGTTCTATTTACATTTTGTGATTTATAGACTATCGGCCCAAGGCCGTAACTACTAAACTTAGTACATACCATTCGGTCAACCGTTTACATAAAAAAATGTAGATTTTAGCCTCTTGGCTTTTAAATATAGACAATTGAATTTGCTGGCCATGGGCCAAATCTTCAGCTTCCGTTCAAGCAATTAACAACTTCAGTCTTATCTTTGGCTGCCTTTCGCTGATTTGGTCTTCGTGGCGAACGATGCAAAAAACATGGCGGTGGTTAGGGAAGTTTGGATCTGCTGTGTGGATTCATTGTGTTGGCAACAGTGCGAGATCCGATCCTGCACTTAAATCAACAGTCATGTTAAGTGGCTTTATTTACCAAGTATTTATCAGAGTTAAGGATAAGTCACAAAAGTGCATTAAAAGTAAGAAATCTGAATTAAATAATTGATTAAATTCTAAATTGAAATAAAATAAGGAAAATAAAGTACATGTGAAATATATCACCATGCTTGGACTAGTGCTGGATGAGGGTATGTGAAAAGGGTAAAACATAGGTAAATAGTTGTGGTTTATAAAGGGAAAAAAGAAAAGAATGGGGACAATTTAGGGGACTAACACATCTTTGCTCACACACTCACGCTTTTGCATTTTCTTCCTCTGGTATGTTGGGCATTAGATAATCTAATGCTCCCCGTGTATTTCATGACATGTACTTAACCGCCTCTCAAGGATTCATTAACTCTAGTGATGCATCCATTTACTAACACCTACAAGTTTTCTTGTAATGGAAATCATGATTCCAATAAGTGGTATCAGAGCCAAAGGTCTCGAGTTCAAATCACACCTGACTCACACTCAGGAGGGGGGAGATTGTTGGGAATTGGATAATCCAACGCTGCCTGTGTGTTTCATGACACGTGATTAACCACCTCTTGAGGATTTGTTAACTCTTGTGATGCGTTCATTTACTAACACCTATAGATTTTGGTGTAATGGAAATCGTGATTCCAACATGATACTCTTCTCTTATTTTTTTCACGTCACTGTTTTCTTTTGTCTCCTTCTATTTTCTAGATATCAGTTGATTGCTTGTATTGTCGATTGTTCTTTTGTTGGGTGCTTTCTTGTTGTTGTTTCTTGATAGTGATATTCTTCCTTCCATCATTATACCTTCTATCTAGTTATCCAACTTTTCTTATTTATTTATCACCACTCGTTACCCCCTCGCCCCCATGTCGACCTAATTGGGTGTCGAGGAAGTTATACCATTTGATTTTCCTTTAAAATCGGTCAATGTGTATTGGAGTCTACAACAAAAGTTAGTACTAAACAATATGAACAACATCCTCGTCGAGGAGGAACTTATGTAATATGGTGGGAATCGAGAATTTTTTTTTTCATGTAGATTGTCAAAGAACCTAGCTTTGATATGCTCAATAGAGTTTCTTTCTTCTATTGCTCACTATTTGTAAAATTCATCAAAAATTGACTCGACCCACTCATGCATATTCATTTGGGCGTCATTTGATAACTTCAATAAAAGTTGAGCATCGAATTTAGTTTGAGGTTTTTTCATAAGCAATGTGGTCGAGAAACTTCTTGACTTCAATCGAGGCACCTTCAATAAACCACTCATGCGCTTCTGTGAAATACTTGACCCTGGCTTCGGCTAATGATAGTTTGTTCCTTCTCACATAGTTCTTAAGGTAGATATTGATTTTGATCTCCCACCACAGTTGTATATGTTCCAACGTTAGCATTTATGCTTTCATGTTTTTTATGACTTGAGTGAAAAACTACTAGAAACAGACCCAATGTTGTAATCTAGGGAAAAGTATGCATGGTTACCAGTAGTAAGGACATCAAGCATTCACATAAAAAATCACTTAAGTAAAGAGAGAAAGAAGAGACATAAGAAGTGGAGAAGCAACATAAGCACACTTTTGTATTATATCTCTTAAGATCTAATCAAAATCAATATATTGATGCATTCAAATATATTTACACCATGTCGAGACAATTACAATAGTTTAGCTATTGGCCATACTTAACTTAATCTGACTTAGTCATCAACTTAACAAGCTTGTCGACCGACTTACAATGTGATTGTTTTGAATTGACTAAGCTAGTCAACTAAGCCAAATTGCCCCTATAACATGCTTAAATGCCATTTAACATTCTTATGGCTGAAATCTCTCAAAAGGATATTCTTCATATGGTCCATCCAAAATGTGTAATCCTTCTAGAGGAAAAACTACTTTTCTTTCTACAAAAAATTTCTATACTTTCGACAAACCACATTATTGTTGGCTGTTAAAAGGCCTTGAGCCACAATACATCATTATAAAGAAACAAAACAATAAAAAAACTTAAAACTTGAGATTTGAGACTTATAATATCAACTATGACCAATGGTTAAGAAGAAATTCTTGGAGTTGGTCTGTTTCTTTTTTTATAACCATACATGTGCTTCCATCCAAATTTAGTCCATTCTTTGAGAGGGAGTTTGCTTTAGTGTTCATGTGATAATAAACAAGACCAAAATAAGTCTCAAATAATGTTAATTCAAGGAGGAACTTTTTTTGATATAAATGAAGAAGTATATAATTTTGTAATATAATAGTTCCCCTTATCCATTTGATGATAATCATTGACTCCCTGTATACATGTAGTTTTTGTATTCCTTGATCCTTTGCAAGTTGTAGAATTATTTTAAGAGCAAATAACTCATCATAGTTATCGGTGGCTTATCTGATATTTACTTATATGTGAAAGGATAAAGAAGAAACAACATTTAGAACTCCCTATCTACACCCACAGGGGGAGATCCTTATGTTGCCCTGTGAAATAAATCAATAATAGAATGATTCCTTTCTAGCCAAATACCCCAAGTTGCTAAGAGGGGGAGAGCCTTGTACTTTGGAGAAACAGTAAAATGAAACCATATTTTTAGTTTTACTCAACAATATTTGCTTCATAGGAGAAATTATGTCTTTCCAGGGAGTTGATTTCCCTCCATACTATCTCAAAGAAAGGATAATGAATAAAGAGGTGTGAGATTATCTCATAGTATGATCTATAAAGCAGGTAGATGCTTGGCCCATGAAAATACCTTTTATGTAAGATGTCTCGAGTAGGAGCCTTATTTTTAAGAAGGAGGTGCATGAAGAAAAGAGATATGGGAGGGAAATTTAATTTCCATAGTTTTTTCCTCTACCATGCGAGGTCATTTACGTCAAGGGAACCTAAAAGAGATAAATATATGATATTTGGCATATAGTTCCCAGAGGGTTAAGGGACCATATAAGGTTTTCTTCTTGGTTAGAGAGAGAAACATAAAAAAAATTCAATGCTTGAGTGAAGGTTGTCCAAGCTTCAACAAATTCTCCTTTAAGGAGGAGGCCCTATTTAGTTTCCCAATAGATTCAATCCTTTAGAAATATGATTTAGAGTATATCATCCCCATTCATTGATAAATTTTATTAAGGGTGCAGCAATATGAACTTGTTTTAAATGTTGATCCAAGGGTCCTTCCATATTTTAATTTTTGTTCCATTTTCAACCTTCCAACAAAGGTGTTCACTAATAATATGATTTTGTTTTGAGATTTCCTTCCAAATGATTGACCCATTGCCTAGAGAGATATGTGGGATTCATATCCAATATAACATTAATAGGGACATATATATTTCTTATGCCTTACATGCTCCCATAATCCCTCTCCCTAAAGGATCTTCCATACTCCTTTGTGGCCAAATATTTTGAATCCAAAAAAGATTTTTTAGCCCCCAACCTCCAAAATCCTTTGGGAAGGCAATGGTGTTATGCATAATTTATGACTGTAGACAGAAGTATCTTCCCTAGACATAGTGGATTGGCCTAGAACAACAAAAAGAAAATAATATAAAGTTCCCATTAGAGAAATTGGAGAATGGAAAGAGGCTTACTTGGAATCCATCACAAGCTTTACTTTCCTTTCAGTGTGTAAGCTCCAATCATAGCTTTGATTGCTATAACTAGAACATGCACATACAATCAACACAAGCCAAATATCTATGACATATATGTAGCATTATCCAATTGCTCTATTCAATGGATAAATAAAGCATTGAAATACATGAATGTAAACATAACATAACACATTTAGGAAAACAATATACTCTTTGTATTAACATGAAAAGGAGAGGTTTACAACCAAGAATAGAAGTTGGTCTTATAGAGATCTCCCCAAGTTGAATTGTCCTTCCTTTTCATAAAGCACACCTTAATGTCACCCTAATGCATGAAGATGATAACTCTCTTAGGTTCAAGGAAACAACATGAGGGCATGATCAATCTGCAAAAGACAACCCTGATGTTGTAGATGGCTATAGATGACCTGGATCTTGGGGGCAGGCCCCCAAGATCTAAAAAATTGAAATGTATCTTGGAGGGGCAGGCCCCCAAGATCTAAAAAATGGAAATTCCAGAAAAAAGGGAGGGAACACACAATAAATAAAACCACAAAGAAAATTTTATTAAAATAGAGAATCATTGTGAAAGCTACATTATGGTGGACAATCTGTCCTTTTACAAAATGTGATTTGTTACTTATAGTTTTTGTTGTTGTTATAATACCACAGGTAAATTCCATGGGTGGGTAGATACCATGGGTGATTGAATACCAGGGGAGGATCTAACTTACAACACCATGGGCAAATACCATGTGTGGATGCAACTTACAATAACATGGGTGGATAAATACCTTGGGTGAATGAATACCATGGGCAGATGCCACTTACAATACCATGGGTATATTCCATGAGTGGATAAATACCATGGGTGGATGCCAATTTCCATTCCGATCATTCCTACCTCCTTAAGAAGAAATGGTCCCCATTGTGTGAAGTTACCTCTTAATAATCCTTGGTTGAATATGAAGAGCCACTGAAGAGAATTTTGTGTGGTTAACCCATAACCATGGTGAACAAAGTTCCAAGGACAGAGATACCCTGTAATGCTTGTGACCAACTGTGATAATGACAGTGTGCAACCTAAAAAATGGAATTCGATGAAGTGTGGGTTTGTGGATGACCCATAACCATGAAAATTGAAGATCTGAGGATAGAGATATCCTATAATTCTTGTGACCAACTATGATAATAACAATGTGCAACCTAGCAAATGGACTTCGATGACAAGGATTTTGTGCAGTTGACCCATAACCGTGATGCTAATTGTTGTTGAAGTAGTAGTGCCTACATTTCTTGAGGTGGGAGGGCACATCTCCAAAGAACCTAAGCCATATGTTGCTATGTTGAAACTAATGAATGTGAAGCAGGTGCCTACTAAAGTGGGGTGGGAGGGCACATCTTTGAAGGCAACCCACTCCAAATGTTGCCCCAGATATAAAAACAAATTTAAAATGGGCATAAATCGGTCAATATAACTCAAAATATTTATTATAACCTTGTTTTGGAAATAGAATAATCATTCTGCATCTTCCCGTGTGATTGAAATCTCAATTTGGACACTCTGGAAACTCAGATTCGCACTGCAACTGTCCTGTCACGTTATGAAACTAGCTCAAAAAAAGATAGAAAAGATAGATCAACGACTTCGAAATTAGCCTCTTCGAGGGGGCAACATCCTTTACATTACACAAATGAAAAATTCTTGGATGATACAAATGACAAGACTTCCTTTCTATATATACGAGTCTAAGGGGTCCCAATACAATCAGATCCTACATAACAATAATATTGTAGGGGCACAACAATAACAATAGTGGACTTCTATGGGGAATAATAATAACAACATGGGGACTATATGGGCACAATAATACATTAAGGGGGTTGCACTAATAACAATAAGGGGTTACACTAGTAGTTTAGGGACCTAACATGCCCCTCTCCTTTAAAAATTGTTGTCCTCAATGCTTGTGTATAAAATTCTCATCCTCCCATGTGGAATCTTCAATGGGAAAGTTCTTCCACTTGATGAGATACTCTGAAATTGATCGATTTTGTACCTATCAATTTCTTGTTTCTGTGATTGCTTCAAGTTCCAATATGGCTTTTCCTTCCTCGTCAAGTTCTGGAAATATTGTTTGAACTGGGATCTTCTCACTTGTAACCTTATTTAAGCATGAAACATGGAAAACTAGGTGCACTCCGGATAGGACCTCCAATTTGTATGCCATAGTACCAATATTTTGTAACACCTTGTATGGACCATAATACTTTGGTGATAATTTATTATCCTTCTTAGCTTGCTTGAGGGAAATTTTTTTGTATGGTTGTAGTTGTAGAAATACCCAACCACCTACATCAAAACTTCTTTCACTACGATGTTGATTTGCCTGTTGTTTCATTCTATTCTATGCCAAAGTGAAATTATCCTTTAAGAGTTTGAGAACTTGTTGTTGATGCTCAATGTGATCTTTCACTGCTTGAACCTTAGAATTTTCTTTTAAAGATGATGTGATGGACGGTGGATGATATCCATAAAGTGTAATAAATGGGGTCAATTTTGCTTCAGTATGGAAGGAAGTGTTATACCACCATTCAACTAGAGACAACCACTTGAACCATTGTGTCTGTTTATTAGATACAAAGCAACAAATATATCCTTCCAAAAATATGTTCACTATCTCAGTTTTCCCATTAGATTGAGGATGATAAGATGAGCTATGAGCTAACTCAGTACCTAGACAAGAAAATAATTTTGTCCAAAAATTTCTAGTGAAAATGGGATCTTTGTTGCTTACAATAATCTTTGGGTTTCCATGTAGCTTTTGAATTGTTTCCATAAATGTAGTAGCAACTATACTGGCTTTAAATGGATGAGATAATGCAAAAAAGTGTGCATACTTGGTAAGTCTAACAACTGCCACCATGATGACACTCTTTCCTTCAGACTTGGGTAAACCTATGAAAAAATCCATTGAAACATCCTCCAATAGTTTTAGCACCATGTCAAAATGTTGGACATGATCCTTCCAAGACACTGTTGTAGATTAGTATATCATCAAAAATTACTAACACAAATTTTCTAAGGAAGGGTTTGAAAATGGAATTCATCAAACCTTTAAATGTAGAAGGTGCATTGGTAAGGCGAAAAAACATGACCAAAAATTCATAATGACCCTCATGTGTTCTAAATGTTGTTTTTGGAATGTCTTCAGTCTTCATTCTGATTTGATTATATCTTGAACGAAGATCCAACTTGGTGAAGTAAATTGTTCCATTTAATTCATCCAATAATTCATCAATGAAAAGAATGGGAATTTATCTTTAGTGGTAAGCTTGTTGAGCTCCCTATAATCTGGACACATGCACCATGATCCATCCTTCTTGTGTACCAATACCATTGGAGTAGAGAAAGAACTTTGACTAGGTTGAATTATACCAACCTCTAGCATTTCTGCAACCATACACTCAATTTCACTCTTTTGGGCATATGGATATCTATAAGGCTTGATTTTTGGGGGAACACTTCCTATAATCAAATGAATAACATGATCATGATCACGAATAGGTGGGAGGCCTTTGGGAGTCTCAAATACCTTGGAATGATTGTCCAAACCTTTTTGGAGATTTCGAGAAATAGATGCTTTTGGTATGGGAACCTCTAGTGAACATAATCGTGCAATTACATGTCGTTGTTATTTCTTTAGAACCTTTGTCATGATGTTAGATCTGATAAAATTTTGTGGTTTCCCTATGATACCCCTTAATTCAACTTCCTTTCCTTCCCAAAAAATTTCAAGAAAAGTTCCGGAAAATTAAAAGCTATTGTACCCAAAGATTGTAGCCATTGGACTCCTAGTACAACATCAACACCACCCATTGGAATGGAAAGAATTGAACTATTCATTACATATTCTCCCATGGATAGCTTGATATTATGGCATTTTCCAGAGCAATTTATGGTTGCTCCATTTGAAACCATTACTTGACACTCTGGTGCTCGATATAGGAAGCAATTCAATTCCTTGGCTATCTTACAATGAATACAATTATGGGTACCACTCGAATCAATCAACATTATTACCTTTTTATTCTTGATATGCCCTTCTATCATGAGAGTTTGAGGAGTGGTAATTCCTGTCAATGCATTACAAGATATGGTTGGATTCATTTGTTTTTTCTTTGGGATTGGTTCCTGGTGTATATCCTCTTCTTTTGACGTTTCTTTTTCCTTTTCTTTCTCCTCTTCTTCCCTATCTATGCAAATTGATTTCTTCTCAGCACACTTATGCCCTTTAGTGTATTTTCTATCACAATTGTAACAAATCCATTTTTCTCTTTTTTCTTCCAATTGTTGTGGTGTCAACCTTGTAGGTGGTGAAAGGCTAGGAGCAACAACACTTCCATGTTTATAGTTGTGATTGGTAGGCTTCCTTGTTGCCATAATTTTTCTTTCAATTTTTATTTCCAACTTGTATGCCTTCTCCAATGAATCAGGTTCCCAATGCGAACCTCATGTTGGATGTTATCATTTAAGGACCCTATGAAGACTTCAATCCTATGCTTCTCTGGAATATCATTTACCCTTGTATTCATTTTTTGGAAGTCCTTGTGCTCTACCATTGAACCCTTTTTTTTGAGATTTATCAATTGGCTAAAGAAGGTGTTGCTCTTTGTATACTCATAATGTGCTATCATTTCCTCCGTGAAAATTGACCAGGTGACAAGTAGTTTATGAGAACAAATCCCTCTATACCATACAAACTCATTTGGTTCTAAATATAAAGATGCAATTCGTAACTTTTGTGGCAGTTGGACATCATGTAGATCAAAATATTTCTCCATTTGTAGTATCTAAGTTATCAGATCCTTGCCATCAAATTTCCTCATATCTATATTTGGAATATGGTGGGTCTTAAATCCAATGTTAGAGTCTATGAAATCATGATTAACATTTCTTTTGTTCTTATCATGAGTTTCCTCTACTACCTTTTCGGCATTAGGAAACCTTTGTTCTAGTGACTTTGGCCCATTTTCCTGCAAACTTTCCATGTATTTCTTCAAATATTCCAGGTTTCCATTCAATTTTTCTTCTATACTATTTATTTTATTGATCATATCTTCGATCACATTCTTCAAATCATCCCTCCAATTTTGCTTACTAGGTGTTTTTATTTTCTTGATTCGAGTCATTCTTTTTCTTGCTTTTAGGAGATCGATCTTGAATCTATTGTATCTCTAAAATTTTGGATCTCCAAGGCTTGAAATTGCAACCTATACTAGCACTCAACGTCCTATTTCTAATGCCACTAGTCTGATCGAAATTGGATTCTCCAAGAAAGAGTTATGCCTAATCTCCTAAGATGACATGATTATATACTTTTTCAGTAGAGTGAACTTGTACAAAGTACCATGTGTGACTGTTTCAACCTTTGGACCTGAAACTGATATATAGAAAACTACAATCCATCCTCTTTCTATAACTTCTTACAAATTTTCAATCTAATGCTCAAAGAAAATGTTATGACGATTTTCCCAAGGTCACCTGTTTGGGATGTAACTCGGGAGCCTACAAGAACCCTCACTTGGACCATATCTATGAAAATATAACGAGAAAATATATAAAATTCGGACCCGAGGTTTATCAAGATTTTATCTAAAATGGGTTTTAATTTTAGCTTCTGAAACATCGTACAAAAAAGGTTATTGCAGAAATTCCATGATGACCTATTTGGAGCAGTGAAATCCTAAAATCCAAAGCTCTGATACCAAATGTTATGAAATGAGCTCACAAAAAGATAGAAACAATAGATCAACAACTTCAAAATTAGCCTCTTCGAGTTGGAAACCTCTTTTAAATTACACAAATGAACAATTCTCGGATGATACAAATGACAAGGCCTCCTTTCTATAAATAAGAGTCTGAGGGGTCCCAATACAATTAGAGCCTACATAGCAATAATATTGTAGGGGCACAACAATAACAATAGTGGGTTTATATGGGGCACAATAATAACAACATGGGGACTATATGGGCACAATAATACAATAAGGGGGTTGCACCAATAACAATAAGGTGTTACGCTATTAGTATAGGGACCTAACATGTGGTCACAAAAGTTATGAAAAAATAACTGATTCTAAATTGGCGATATCTCCCTCATTTGAACTCCGATTTGACCTATTTTTTTAATTTATTTTAATTAATTTATTTATTTTTCTTCTTAAATTGGGTGATTTTTCAAGAGGAGTTGATATTTGTAATCACTTTTCTGAAATTTTGCACAAAAACTGCCAAAAATGATAGGAGAGCCGCCATCCATGAATTTTTGTGAGAAAAATTTCTGCAACACAACTGATTTTAAATAAGCGATATCCCCCTAATCTAGACTCCAATTCGGTTGATATTTTTTTGAATTTGGGTATTTTTTCGCAAGAAATACAAATATGTTATTATTATTTTTTGTAAAATTTTCACTAAAAGTTTCATATCGGATCTGCAAACTCGCCGCCTAAAAATTCTGCAAAAAAATGAAAAAAAAATCGTCCCGCTTTGCCCAAGAAAGTGCTATGTGGAGGTTGTAGCACGTGCATGAAGTTTGTTGAAGATTGTTGCAAAATTTTGAAACTGAAATATGTGTCAAACCCTCATTCCTATGGATTCGTAACCTGAATATGACACCACTGATTTGGATCTTGGGGAGAGGCCCCCAAGATCTAAAAAATTGAAATGGATCTTGGGGGGGCAAGCCCCCAATATATGAAAAATGGAAATTCTAGGAAAAAAGGAGATAAAACACAGTAAATAAAACCACAAAGAAAATTTGATTAAAATAGAGAATAATTGTAAAATCTACATTGTGGTGGACAATCTGTCATTTTAGAAAATGTGACTTGTTACTTATAATATGTTTTTGTTATAATACCACAGGTAAATTCCATGGGTGGGTAGATACCATGGGTAATTGAATACCATTGGTGGATCTCACTTACAATACCATGGGTGGCTGCCACTTACAATACCATGGGTAAATTCCATGGGTGGATAAATAACTTGGGTGAGTGAATACCATGGTTGGATACCACTTACAATACTATTGGTATATTCCATGAGTGGATGCCAATTTCCGTTCGGATCAATAGATTTATAGGAGAGTGTGGTAGTTTAGGAATTCTTATCCATTTACTAATCTAGGCTTGAGATCCACTAAGGAGAGGAAGATGAGCTCAAGGGATAAGAGGTGAAATCTCCAAGGTAGGAAAAGATAGGATTTGAAGTTCTTATCCAAGGTAAATGGTTGAAACAACTCATGGAAGCTTTTGGAAGAGGAAGCTTTATGATTCTTTTTAACTTTGCCAAATTTCTAGAATCAATGCACCCCCAATAAGGAACAACCTGTTGTTGATTAGCATTGGTGCACAACTAAGAAACCTGCTGCTGAACGCAGGTCCCTAAAGGGACAGAGTGTGTTGGGCCTTAAAATCATTGAAATGAACTAGTAAGACCCATAAACTTACAGATTTGGGAGATTCATGCTTAGGGATTTGTGTAGGGAGGATGACATGGTGTTCATGGATGTTGATTGATCCAGTTTGTAGGCCTATTGACCAAATGAGACAAATGGCCTATAATGGATTGCCCCCGAAAGCACAAAGTCAGAAACAGTCGCTGATGACTGAAGTGCTTTAGTTGTGACAAGTTTGGATCAAGAAAAATTGGTTGAGAGCATCATTTGTTACAATACATTTTCATCATGATATCACTACTGAGGTAGGCATACCCATGCTCAACACTTAAGCTAACATTACATGTGCAATGATCAAGAAGTCATGTCCACTGATGAAAAAGTGTGGAGCCATGATTGGATGACTGTCTGTATGATCATATCCATCATGCTTTATAATCTTGCATTAATCCTAAAAGCGCAGTCTAGATGGATGGAACTAGATCTGGGGTCTTCTATCTCATTCACTCAATTGTCTAGTGTACGAGTCTAACCATGCGAATAAAGGAGCTGAAATCGGACATGGTAGACACTATATGATTACTGGCCAATGATGTAAGCTATTAACAGACGAGAGAGAAACCACCAATGATGTTAATGGCTCTCAAGGTACAATAGTACAATCTGTATGGTGTAAATGAATGAGTTGAAGTCAAACACCACAGAGAATCAATCATTCAAAGGCCAATGATGAAAACATGTTGCCAAGAGTGAGGGAAATTGCCATTGATGTATGCAAGCCCCACGATACTAAAGGAATATTTTCTAAGTAAACTTCCTGGATAATGAGCTGATGTCAACAGGAAGCGACCTATCATAGGAGGGCCTTGATGTATCCCCCATTAATGAAACGAAACATGTATCACGATTCGAGACAAAATGATGTTTATGTGAAACTGGTTCAGGAACGACATACATGGAATGAAGGCTTAAGAGTATCATAGAAGCTATCAACTGAATGACTTATCTTGAACATATGGACAACACTGAATGGAGTTGGCCACATTGATCCAAAACCGAAAGTGGAGGCTTTGATGTGGTGTGATGAACCAAAAGACAGGTTGATTTCCAAACCCAATAGCCATGGTGATGAAGTCAAGGAGTGTCATGTTCAAGAACGACTCACTGCCATTAATAGGTGGAATATCCCACTTTCCCAATTTCCCCAACCATTTATGGTCAATACCTCTTTATTTTTTAACAAGCTTGAGGAGGATAACATATGCTTGATTTGTAAGTTCATCCTTTAGATGAATCCCTCTGAGTATATTTAGCAAACCCTGAGAAGGAGTAGTTTGATCTAGTCATGTTTGATGATTCCATCATTTTTTGATGTTTTTACAAGTCCAACAAAGGTGAACTCGACTCCTTTTTCATGTCTAGAGAGTTTAAAAAAGAGGTGAAAAAGAAAACTCCAAAAGTTCCTTTTTGCAGATAGTCTCTTGAGTCTGAAAAGGAAAAAAAACAAAAATGAGGAGAACCTCTTAGCCATGTTTGAATAAGGTATTCCTTTTTCATAAATAGTCTATACATGTTTGAATAAGGTATTCCTTTTTCATAAATAGTCTATCTCAGTCTAGAAAAGGGTTAAACTTATAATGAGTAGATGTATTTTCATTTACTTTAATGAGTTCGAAAATACAAGTGCTTGACAAAATTTTCATATTCTGGGAGTTTGAAAAGAGCTGAAAGAGAAATCCTCCTAGAGGAATGAGTGGTATAAAGGGTAGCAACTGGTTCCATTCATGATGGTACTTCTCAAAACACGTAAAGGTCAATAAGATGGATAATAAGACCAATCTTCACAACGGTTCCATAGGAAAGGGTGAAAACACCAAATGAAAGTGAATGATCAACCACGCAGATGGTGACAATGGAATGAGAAAACCAAGTCTTATCTGGCAAAAAAAGACTGATAAAAATGGGAAACTATGCTTGAGAGTGATTGGTTTCATTTTTACACAATCTTGAAATGAAGAAAAATGATGTTTGAGATAAGTTTGCATGCCCCCAACATAATGAATCAATTCTAGGCTCATGCCCCACAAGATTCATTTCATTCACCGAAGTATACTTTTGGGTACCAATAGGTGGATGGAATGAAGGTTCATTTACAAGATCAAGTGAAAGACTCGACTGGGAATTTACGAGATCTAAGAAAAGACTTGAATTGGAGGGAGATTTCTTTCATTGTTTAATGAGCTTGACACAGTAAAATAACCATTCTCAAAGAACCTTGTTTCATTTTTTAACAAGCCTTACACAATAAAATGGAATTTTCTTTGAGAACCTTGTTTCATTTTTTAATGAGCTTGACACAAGAAAAATAACTCTGCTCCCTATCCTTGATCATGACCTTTAGGAGGCCATGTCTTCCAAGAATCTCTCATAAAATGGGAGAACAATGCTCTGGAAGGGATACATATCAAGGGATCTAATAGAAAGGTCAAGATCCAATGCCCCCAGTACATGATGCATGACATCAAGTACTAGATCATCAGTTAACATTGGCATGGAACATGTTGCCACTTAATTAACCTGTGGTGGGGGAGATACCACTTGAATATAAGGACCATTTAGGGATGCTGGTTGATTGGGAGTCAAATGAGGACCAATGAATGAAAGCTGGTCAATGGTCATGATTCTTCCTTCATGTAGGAAACAAATCAGACGAAATGGTGTGGACACAACAACTCCCATGACATAAAGATAGTCACACACGAGGAGTAAATTAAAATAAAAAGGGAGTTGGACTACAATTACATCAATATAGATAGCATTTCCTCCCAGTGTAATAGGCAACTGAGGAAGGATCCCTAACAGTTGACTGGTTCCTTTGTTAAAAGCCAACAAATTTTGGGTAACAAGCATAAGCTGCGAAGAACCTAAAGCTTGCCAAGTAGCTAAGGACAAAATACTAACATGAGTCCCTTCATCTATGACTGTGTTAGGTAAAACCATATTATAAGCATGTAATATGGTATGGAAGGGCGCATAAGGAGGAATATGATATCCTACCATTTGACTCCAATCAAAGGAAGTGACCATACTACTTGGAGAGGGTGTGATGGGAATGGGATAACTCCCCCCTTGTGCTATGGGAATGGGAGAACGACTCCCTTGAGCTATGGGAATGGGAGTATTGTCCCTCTGTATCATGATAATGGGAGGATTTTCCCTTGTGTCATTGGAAGGGGAGGAATACCCCCTAGTTCATTGGAATTTGAAGAAATGAGAAGAACCTAAGCGATATGGAGTTCACTCTGTATGGGAAAGGTACGATCAACTGAAGGTGGAATCGAGTCAACCATTTCCTCAACCAATGGTTGGTCAGAGATAGACTCATGGGATTCATGTTCAGAGAGAGTGGGCTTTACTGGAGATGGATTCTGATCAATCACTTCACCAACTAGTGTAGTATTGGGAGAAAGCTTTCAATAACCAACTAGAAGATGAGGATGAGAAGTTGTACGGTTTTCCAACACTTTTGAGGCTTCATCCATATAATGAAAAAGGTGATTAAGATTATTTCCTTCACACAACCCATAGGGAAACTTAACTTTACCATTTTTCCCATGGATCTTACTATCGCTAGTGGATGGTTTATCACCAACTTGATCTCCAGAGGCTGATGACAAGGGTTGATGTGAGATGGTAGACCACACTTCTAACACCTCGAGAATAATAGGAAAATATCTAAGAAGGTGGTGACCCTTACATAACTTGCAAGGGAATTTAAATTTGTGGGGCTCTTTGGAATGTTTTTCAACATTAATTGTATTGGTAGAAATGGTTGCTTGGTTTCCCCCCTACTTATTTTGCTTCTTCTTCTTTATCATTTTCTTCTTCTTCTTAACTTCCTGGTTACTAGAATCAAGACTTTCAGTAGGTGAGGAGGAAGAAAGGGATCAAGAAATGATAGGTGAAGAAGGTAAAGGGTCAACTTTAGGATCAACTTGAGGTTGATGTTGTTCAGGTGGAGGAGAACTTAGTTGAGGAGAAATTTGGACATTTAGAACCAAGGAGGTCGAAAAGAACCAAACTGGCAAACCAATGGTAAATATCAGAAGGGACAACATTGCCATATAAAGAGCACCAATATTTCAAAAATAAGGAAAATGACTAGGATTCCCGTTAGAGGGGTTTCCTTGATTGGTAGACTCGGGAAATGTCACCATTAGTCTCAACCTAAGATCCACTAAGGAGTTATTACGTGGTGAGGATGTTGTTCTGTGGTCAATTAATTTTAGAAATTAACAACAAAAATAAATCAAAATAGGGGTAACTAGGCAAAAGCATTTACCAAGCAATTGTGAACTGCAATATACCACCTTGGTGAACCAAGTATTTATGTATGGGTAGGAAATCTCCCCAGATGATGTGTTCAGTGTATCATAGTATACAAGGCATCTCATTCAGTTACCTAAGGTGAGGATAGTAACCTATGGTGGACTTCCAGAATATTATGGACGGTACATGGAAGTGTAGTCCATGTTAGTGTTTTCTAATGTGTAACCGTTCAGTGAGATCATTCCCATATACTTTTCATGCGTGGAGCGCCATCCAATATACTTGAAGGTACGTGGAGAATGGTCTGATATAGTTATGTATGTGGAACGAGATATCACCCACAGAATACAACACTGGAAAAAATGGAACACGTCTCTAGCTTAGACCTATAGATGTTTGCGTTAATGTTACAAATGTTCCTTAAGATTAATTCAATAAATTTTAAAGTTTATCTTGAGTTAAGTTTCAGTTTTCAAGGCTCATCATGAATTTCACCTAAATATCCTACAAATGCAAGCTAGCATGATGAAATGAAACTTTTATTTTCAATGAAAATATTTGTATGGGAGGGAAGAGAACAAGTAATATGCAGTATACAAGATGAAGCAAACAAGATTGTTAATCAATTTCCCTAATGAAACTATTCCTAATTAGAATTTGCCACATAAAACCCTAGATGCAATGCATGATGCATAAGATTTTTCTTTTCGATTCCACTTAATTTTCAGATGAAAATTAAGATATATGTCTAGTCGCTGATAAAAAAAAACTATTTAGAATGATGACTGAAACACTAATTCCTTCAAGCAACCCCATGATCAAGCAATCAATTTGCCAATGACCTAATTGAAGAGAACAAAGTAAAATATAAACAATTCTTATCAAAGGCACCCTAAATCAAAAGAAAACAAGGTGAAGGATTTTGAGAGACCAAAATACACTCAGGGACATAAGGAGGAGCAACTGGAACCAAATTAACTAGAGATAAAAGCATAAAAAGGGATTTTTTTGCATGAATCAGGGGTCAACGCAGGTACAAATAGGTTACCAGTGCCCTGAAACATAAGTGCATAGAAGGCCAGTGAGCGCTGCAATGCTCTGTCAACATATCAGGGGAGCGTTGATCAAGGGAAATCCAATTTCCAACGCAAAAAATCAAATGAAGCTTAATGAAAGGTCTTCCTAGGCTCAATTCAGACTTAGTGAGGCATTGGAGGTCTGTTTAGGAGGTGTAATAATGGCTAAGGTCAAGGAAACCACTAAGGGAAATAAATGATCCCCAATAGAGTCACTAATTTGTTATGTGGAATTTATGACTGCAGACATAAGTATCTTCCCTAGACCTGGTGGACTTGTCTAGAACAATATAAAGCAAAGAATATAAAGTTCCCCTTAGAGAATTTAGAGAATGGAAAGAGGCTTACCTGGAATTTATCGCAAGTTTTCCTTTCCTCTTGGCTTGTAAGCTCCAATCATAAGTCCGATTACTATAATTAGAACCTTCACATACAATGAACACAAGCCAAATATGTACAACATCTATGTAGCATTATCTAATTACTCTATTTTATGGATCAACAAAGCATTGAAATACATGAATGTAAACATAATATAACATATATAAGAAAATGGTATATTCTTTCTATTAACATGAAAAGGAGAGAGCTTACAACCAAGAATTGAATATGGTCTTTTACAGATCTCCCAAAGTTGACTTGTCCTTGTCATAAAGCACACCTCAATGTCACCCTAATGCATGAATATGATAACTCTCTCAGGTTCAAGGCAACAACATGAGGGCATGATTAATCTCCAAAGGCCAACCTTGATGTTGTAGATGGATGTAGATTTATAGGAGAGTGTGGTAGTGTAGGAATTCTTATACAGTTACCAATCTAGGCTTGAGATCCACTTAGGAGGGGAAGATGAGCTCAAGGGATAAGATGTGAAATATTCAAGGTAGTATTAGATAAGATTTGAAGTTATTATCCAAGTTAAATGGTTGAAACAACTCCTGGAAGCTTATGGAAGAGGAAGCTTTGGTATTTTTTATAATTCTCCCAAATTTCTAAAATCATCACACCCACAATAAGGGACAACCTGTTGCTAATCAGTGTTGGTGCATAACTGAGCAACCTACTGCTAATCAACGTTGGTGCATAACTGAGAAACCTGCTGCTGAATGTAGCTCCCTAAAGGGTTAGGGTGTGTTGGGCCTTAAAAGCATTGAAATGAAGCAGTCAAACAAGGAAACTCAGGGATTTGGGAGAGTCATGCTAAGGGATTTGTGTACGGATGATGACAAGGTGTTCATGGATGTTAACTAATCTAGCTTATAGGCCTATTGACCAAATATGATAAAATGGCCTATAACAAATTGAGGGAATATGATCATTTTTCCTCCCTGTCTTCCTAAAGAAAGTGTGTAATGAATTTATGTCTTTTGAAGGATTCTCAATGGGTTCCAAGAGAAGGAAGCCCAAAAGAGTAGAATGATCTCTAGGACTACTTTACATAGTACCAAACACCCTGCTCTCGAGATCCATTTATTGCACCAGTTTAAAATCCATTTTTCCAACTTTGCCAACAACCAACACTAGTTGGATTTGAGATAATTAACTATATTAAGGTAACACCCATATATTTAAATATTGAAGAGATATAGTTGAGAGAAATGGAGAATATGTTTTCAATTTTGGATTTTAGACCATCTGGAATCCTCCATCCATATATGGAATAGTTCTCCACATTTATTTTCATTCATCTTGCCTAAGAAAAAAGGGTTAGAAGATCTTTAAGGGCAAGTAGATGTGGAAATTTCCCTTCTAAGAAGATTACAATATCATCTACAAAGAGAAGGTGAGAGAGAAAGTAACCTAGAAAGATAAGAATTCCTTTAAAACCCCCTATATCTTAGCATCTGATATTAATATTTCGCGCACTTCTGCTACTAGAAGAAGGAGATGGGATGGAAGAAAACCCTACCTTGAATCTATTTCAACATGGAAAAATGGGGTCAGGGCTCCATTGATTAAGATGGTAAAAGAGGAATTACTTAGGAATTTCATGATCCATGTAACAAATTCATGACAAAATCCAAGGTGGATCATCAATAATCTAAGGTAGAGTGAATGTACTCTTTCAAAATCTTTTGAGAGGTCAACTTTGTATAGAATTGATTTTTCTTCTTTGAATGGATAGAGTGAAATGCTTCATAAGTAAGGCTAATAGCTCCATGTATTTGATAGTTCTTAAGAAAGCCAAATTATGTACATGATGTGGTCTAATAAGATCTCTTTTAATCTCAAATCAATGAGCTTTGAAAGGATTATGTAGATGGAATTACGAAGAGATGTCAGACGGAAGATATCAAAGGAGGTTGGAGAGTTTGAATTTGGTATGAGATAAATGAAGGTGGAATTAGAGGGCACAGGGACCTACCAAAAAAAGCTGGAGCATTCCACTAAAAAAAGGATATCAATAGAAATGAAGTCAAAACATTCAATGTCAAATTCAATTGAAAATTCATTTGGGCCAAGGCTCTTCCCTTTCTAAAATCCATGTAGGACTCTAGTGAGTTCTTCCTTTGTAACCTCTTGTTGACAGGCGAAAAAATTCCTCCTTCAGCAAGGGAGACATCATCCAATTAGCGTCGCAATTATATCTTAATTCATTTAGTGTAGTGAAACTCATCAGAATATAGGATTGGTTGCATGTACTAATCTAAAGTAAAAATGATAAAAGAACTAATTTAAACCAGGGAAAATATACAAAATAAAATATTTACAAGAAAATATTACTAGTCTATACAAATTGTTAGTTTTTAGATGGGCTTGTGTTATTCGATCAACAAGGGAAGGTGAAACATTACCTAAATGTAGGCCTTTAAGATCGACAATTGACTGGGGTAGTAACTTTTCAGACTAATATGTGAGCTCAATCAACCACCTAAGAAATGTGTGCTCTTGGAGAGGCGAAATTATAGAGGTACAACAATTTCAATATCGAGCTCCTAAAACTCAAGAAAAAGGTATGTATTTTCTTAAAAACATTGCATAACTTTTGTTTGAAAAATCACTTTGAAGTGATTCAAAGGGAATGGTGAAGTGTATATATATAGTTTTTTGATTCCAAAATTCCTTGAAGAAAAAAAATAAACACACCTAGTAAGAAACCAAAAAAAATCTCTACTATGACACATGAAGAAGAGGAAGAAATGCAACATGATATATCAAAATTACGAGACCAAGTGAAACAAATTTCACTCTCGCAAAGATATATATATATCTATCTATCTATATATATATAAGTTATATCATACTTTAGACCTTGGAGAGGCAAAATTACAGAGATACAACAATTTCAATATTGAGTTCCTTGTAGGTTTTAAGCCCGTACAAAAATTACCTGCATATGAATTCTAAAACACAGATAATAAACAATGCGAGAGCATAACACATAAAACACATATACATAGAGATTCTCCCCTAGATCCCAAAACTAGGACTACCGCTTGAATTTTCATTATATTTATTTCAATGTTATAATACATATTTATACATGCTGAAGCATCCAATACCATGGAGCGAAAACCATCGCGTCCAAAAAAATGTG
>APFE031393391.1:0-43289 GCA_000404065.3 Pinus taeda | reverse complement strand
CATCTGGTCCTGTGTTATTTATGAATATAGATCTTGTTTCTTTGATAGCAGTATGTTGTTGTGATTCAACAAGTTCCTTTTGAAGCTGGGAAGATGAAGAAGAAGCGGCGAAGCTTTATCAAGAAGGAGAGGAAATCGAGCGCAAGACTAACGTTGGTCTTCTTGGTTCTCCTCTTGTCTATTTTCATAAAAGAAAACTATAGTAGACTTTACTTGTTTGTTTCTAAGATAGTCACCCATCTTAGTGGGAATAGTAGCATCCAAGTGGACACTATTCCTGGTAACAAGGAGACTGAGTATTTTTATGACTTCAACCATGTAAACAAACGTCCCTCAAGAAAGCTAAGAAGGATAATAAATTATCACCCAAGTACTATGGTCCTTACAAGATGTTGCAAAACATTGGTGCTATGGCATACAAATTGGAGCTACCTGCATCTTCTTGAGTACACCCATTTTTCTATCTTTCATTCTTAAAGAAGTTTATCGGTGACAAGATCCCAATTCAAACAATGTTTCCAGAACCTAACAAAGAAGGAAAAATCATATTTGAGCCAGAATCTGTCTCGGAAACAAGAACTCGACAACTACAAAATCAATTAATTCTAGAGTATCTCATTAAGTGGAAGAACTTACTCGCTAAAGATTCCGCATGGGAGGATGAAAATTTTATACAAAAGCATCTGGAAATACTCAAGCATTGATGAAAACACTTTTTTGAAGGAGAGGGGCATGTTAGGTCCCTATAATACTAGTGTATCCCCCTTATTGTTATTGTTAGTGCATCCCCCTATTGTTATTGTTGTTCCCACTTGTTTCCCATATTGTTATTGTTGTGCCCCATAAAAGCCCACTATTGTTATTGTTGCGCCCTTACATTATTATTATTATGTAGGCTCTAATTATATTATGACCCATTAGGCTCCTATATATACCAAGGGGGCCTTATTATTTGTGTGATCAAAGAATTGTTCATTTATGTAATGTAAAGTGTTAGCCTCACTCTCATGTGATGAAAACAATTCTAACTCCAAAACAATTAAATTAATTAAAATCAAGAAAGTTAGGATTTAATCCTACCTTTCTAGATTGAGTTTGTTCCTCATAGGTAGGAGTTAGTTTAGCTTAGTTGGTTGAGAGATTCTCTCCAACTAGTTAGGCTCCTAGATTAGTGTGTTGTTGAGATATTTTCTCAACCATACTTTCCAAGATAGACGTACTATCTTGAGACAAACTTCCTCATGTACTTATTTGTACTATTATCATTATTTGTAAATTGGATTGAGAGTGAGAGGAATACAGTGAGGCTGAGGCCTTTTACACCATTTCTATGTTTCTAGTTTTTGTTATGTGTGTTAATTTTACTTAATTTTTCTACAATTGGTATCAGAGCTAGATTGATTGTGAGATGTGTTAGATTCTTGGCTTACATTTCTATTGTAAACAGCGTGGAGTGCACTGTTGCATGAATAATTCATAAAGTTGTTGTTTGAAGAAACAAAATAGGGAGTCCGAACAGATGAATTTTCTTGGCTGCTGTAAGAACGTTGTTGAATTATTTGCTCAAGGTTATATTTTCATTATCGCTTGATACAAATGACAACACAGATGTATCAGACTAGATGGGTTGTAGATGACATGCAAGTCGCCTTATCTTAATGCTGCTAGCATCTTTTCTCAACTGTTCCATCATTACATGAATGTCTTAGAATCCATCGTTATCTTCTTCTAGGTACTCAGGAGTGGGATTGCAGTCTCTATTATAGGGAAAAATAGCAGCCAATACACCGAATGATGCATTAATAGAGTGTGATGAGCATGGCTCAACACCATGGAATGCAGCTTCCATTGGTTCTTTCCCATCTGATGGGGGTACCATGGGTTCTTTTCTATGGGATTGACTTCTATTGTATAAATTAAATGAGCCCTCAGTGCTACTATTACTCTGACTCCTTCCTGTACAGTACACTCAGACATTTTACTCCACGTAGATGGGAGAAGCTGGATGCCAGATCAGAATTTCATTTTGATTTGTTGGTACTTCCAACTATGGCCCACTCATAGTTCAATAATGTCAGTGATTGGCATTTATTTACGAAAAATATGTGGTAGGTACAACAATATGCTGACAGATCCCACACTGTCCTTCGGCGCTAGTGTTCCTATGAAGTTTGATGTGTCCCTCTTCTCCCCACTGTGTACCCCATGAATTCTTTGCGATAACATAATCACTCCCTTGGTCATTACCATAACCAATTGCTACAAGAAAATGATTTATCTTGGTTCTACACTGCCCTGATAGCATGCCTCCTTTGTAAAGTCGTAAATTTTTGCGAGAGGCATCGATTCCCACATTGATGGGCTGACCAAGCCAACTCTCGTAAAAGGTTGTCAAGGCCATCCCAAAGCTTGTACCCAGTGATTGATGCAACCTTGTTGTGCTTGGTGAGCCATGATTCATAGAGACTCACAATTCTATCCTCATCGAGAAGATCCTCAGGGGAGTATCTGAAATCCCTTGCATCTGTGTTATGACCCGATGAGCCTTGTCAACTAGTGGGCGGACCACTGATCGGAGAAAGGTTGAGTAAGAGCAGCGGATCTGTCTAGATCAACTTATGGACGTGGTCTGCCTATAGTAGATCTGTGTGTTGGTAGCTTTCTTAAAACATTCATTGGATGATGCAGATGCTTCTCTTTTCAACAACTATTCTATTTTTCTTCACATGGTGGTTTTGACCATAGTGGTTTTGGCCATAGCGCTTTCTATCCTGACTATACTGGAAAGTGTCAGAGCTACTTTGGCTAGTCTTGGAAGAAAGTCTGTACATAGACAATAATCCATTTATTTGTGTTCATTGATGATGAAAATAGATTGAGGCGAAACTATGTTTTCCGCCATTGTTGAAGGTATAGATTATGGTCAAAAAACATAAGAAAGCATAGGGAATGAGTTTCAAATTCGATTCTGGTTCTTTAGAGGCTTGGATCTGTAAGCTTGTGGAACTAGCACGAAAGAAGCAGTCAATGATTTATTCAAGGCGAGCAATAGTGTTGGTATTATTTGAATCGATTTGGCTGTGTGTTTTCCGATGGCATGAAGAAAGTTAAAATGGAATATGACAGTCATATGGTATCTTTATCTACATTCTCCTAGTCACTACTTTGAAGATCTAGCATATTTTGATGTGGCTTTTCTGCTCTGTGGAGATAGGGCGCAATTGGTCATGCTCGAAATTACGTGACTTTTGACATTCTCATGATTTTTAAGGTGTGCATTAAATCTTAAATGAAAATTCTCCTTTTTCTAAGTGATTTCATACAACATTTTAATGAAATTTTAAAAAGGGAGTATGTAAAATCCATTATAAAAGTTCGTTTTTTTCGTATGGAAAGATAAAATGTGGAGAAATAAGGTATATTTTTAAAAATTAAATGAGTGATTTTTGGGAGAGATAAGGAGTGGATAAAATATTTTTATTTGTAATGGAGTAATTTTGGAGAGATAAGTGGTGGATAATTTTGGGAGATATAAAGAGTGACATAACAAAGAGGATTAGTGCATAAGGTGCAATAAATTTTTTATTTTGGAGAGATAAGGAGTATTTGTAATTTTTTGTGTAATGGAGTAATAAGTGATTTTGTGGAGTCATAAGATGCATATTCAGTATTTGGAGCGATAAGTGAATTTGTTTGAGAGAAAGTCATTGTTGTAATCCAAAATAATATTTTACTTTGAGAGCAATTGAGAAAGTGAACATCTAGTTTTTGAAGACAATTTGCCTCAAAGATGTTGTAAAGATGAAAGGTTGATGTACTCAAATAATTAATAAAATCATAATTTTTTTGGTGCTTGTGTCCTAGATCTGCCCTAAATTGAATAAGGGGATCTTAGGTACACCGTGTGTAATGAATTCATGTGCATGACTTGTGTTCAGATTATCAAAATGCTCTCTTTGTATTATGCTTAAACAACTACATGCACATAAGCAAGTTTAAGTATAAGAACGCTTAATCAAGCTCCTGTAATCAAGCTTAAGTACACAAGCACAAAGCGTCACATCATTAACTTGATAAGATGATCTTCCAAGCAAGCAAATTTCACATCATGTAATCAAAGGTATCAAGGTTAAGGGTGCTACAAAATCAAGCATTTCAAGCCAAGACGACATCAACATCATCAACACTTTTTGTATCACTTGCAGATAAACATTTTTTAACTAAATTGTACGGGTGCATTCTTGGTTGTAACGGACACCCTAATTTGAATTTTTAAGGTGAATACATTAAGTCACTAAGTCTTCAACTAAGTCATCAAGATTGAACTTGTCATTTATCTCTTGGGTGCATTTTCGACAGTGTTCAACACCCTTCCTTTTTTTAAAATTAGCACATTCAGTGAGTACATTCAAGAAAGCACAAAGTGTCAGTAATAAATCAAGCAAGTTCAAGCAAACCATATAGCAAGAAATCATCATCAAACAAATGTGAATTCTAGTATTCTATTCTTCAAGTGAGCATCAAATCAAGCTAGTGTTTAATGCAAGTGCAATATGCAATAAATCAAGGGAGCGTGTCATTCAAACAACAAAGCGAGTGTGTCATTCAAACAACCAAGCAAGTGAGCGTGTCAAAATCAAGTGTGAAAGTTCAAGCATGAAATATACAACAAACGAGCCATTGTGAAGTTGATTGAAGTATTCACAAAGTGCCAATGAAGCATTCAAGCAAAGTGATTGTCATCAAGCGAGCGTGAAATCAAGAGTTCAAGCAACCAAGTTATAAAACTCTAGCAAGTGTTTAAAGCATCAATAATAAGCAACAGTACAAGCGAGCTTGAATTCAAAGTGAGCAAGCTAACATGGTGACACACGTTGAACTATCCCAAATTCTTAACAATTTGCTTTTATCATCAGCTGGTGACATGGTGAACATCAGCAAAACAACTCTTGCTGATATTCAAGTGCATCTTCAACATGTGCATGAAATGATAGAGTTCCTTCAATTAGAGTCGCAACTACAAAGAACTGATTTGCTAGAGAAGAGTGATGCTTCCAAGTCTTTGAACAATACAAATACAATTGATGATTCCAAGTCATTGATCCAACCAACTTCAAGTTTCAAAGTGGTCCCTAATCCAGTTCAACTTTCTTCCAAACCAATCATCAAGCCATGGGAAGAAATACAAAGTAACAAAAATCGACAAGGCTTAGGACATGTCAAAGATGACGCCAAATTGCATATCCTAGATTATTCAAGGCCCATTAAGTTTGTCAGTGAGGGTTTCTTGCACAAATCACATCGGCTAGTTATAAGAAAGTCGAAGACAAACATAAATACACACAAACTGAAGTTGCAGTCAAACCAACATGCCTTCATTGTCAAAGAACCGATCTTCTAGAATATCAGTGTTTTGATCTCCATCCTTGTCACCATTGTGGCAAGTCAAATCATTCATCAACACAATGCAACAAACAACAACAATCAACCAGATTGAAGATAAATTATTCATGGATTGATCCCTGGGAATGGTCATCCACGGTCAGAAGATTGTATAAGTTTTACATTCGAATTCATTCACACATATTGCAGCCAACAATAAACATGAAGATGGTACTCTCATGCAGTTGAAAGCAGGAGTACACCAGTGAAACTCTCCTACACTTGAAGTGGGGGAGTTCAGAAATCGAGTGCAAATGATTGTCTCTCCTTTCAGATGACAAAGGGGGGAAATATCAATGAAATTGACAGTGGTTGTCAGACTGAAAGTCTCAACAACATCAGCGAAGCAACTAGTGGGCATTTTCATCAGCGAGTGAGCATCAACAAATTCGTTGGTGGGAGATCAACAACAATGTCAGGAGTGAGTAGTTTTCAAACACAGCGAAAGAAATAGTAAGTTGTTTTTCAACGTCATCAGCCAGTGGGCAATCATCATCAACAGATTCGCTAATGGACATTCATCAACTTTTGTCAATGGACAAACAAATATGCTAGTGGATGTTCATCAACATTTTGTTAGTGGACAAAGGATGCTGATTGAAATCAAAGGACAGATGGATCCTTTTGTAGCTTGGCACATGATGGAATTGTTAAGAAAAATTTTAGAGATGACTCAGAATTTCAGCTAACTCATGTTCTCTTCTAATTGGAGTTTTTTCAGCATCGAGCTTTGGCAGTTTTTCAGGCAGCATTTTTGAGGATCAACATGAGAACTTGGAAGATGGTTCCTCGTTCTTATTTTTGACTTATCATTGAGGGGGGGGATGTTAGCCTCACTCTCATGTGATGAAAAAAATTATAAGTCCAAAACAATTAGATTAACTAAAATCAAGAAAGTTAGGATTTAATCCTACCTTTCTAGATTGAGTTTGTTCCTCATGGGTAGGAGTCAGTTTAGGCTTAGTTGGCTAAGAGATTCTCTCCAACTGGTTAGGCTCCTAGATTAGTGTGTTGTTGAGATATTTTCTCAACCATAGTGTCCAAGATGTTGGGTGTGGAGCCTGATTATCTTTTGTATCCAAAGGTCTCAGCCAGATGTATACCACAAGAAGACTGTACACCCCTCCATGCGGGGCGGACTTGTCCCCCCCGCGGGGGTTCGGGTGGGCCAATCCCCCCAGCTGGGGGGTCTGGGGGCTAGCGGTCCCCTGGCCAGGGTTCGGGGAAAGTGACCCTGAAGCTAAAAATGGATGTAAAATTTCCTTGTAAAAGTCTAGTAATTTTAAGTCAATCTAGGCCATCCATTAGGCAGATGATTTGATGGTAGAAGTTATGTTTAATTTATGGGTTTTTTCCCTAGAAGGAAACCCCTCACTATATATGAGGGAATTGTATTGCGTCTATGTATATCTGTATTCTGAGTGAGGAAGAGAGAGGAGATTGAGAGTGAAGAGGGTGTTACAGCGGATCTGATGTAGGTTGTATCTCTTTAGTTTGCTAGATAATATAAAGGAAGGACTGGTTGTTTGTTCATGGACATAGCCCAAACTAGGTGAACCACCTATATTTGTGTCTCTCTTGTTTTATGCATTTTCTGTGTTTATATTCTGCAATATTTTATGTGATCCATTGCTCTGTAATATATAATTTTCTAACAACTGATATCAGAGTCGAAGGTCTATTTGGTTGATAAACTCGCAGGAGTGAAGGGTTCCTGGTTTGAGTGGTAGCAATGGCGGAAAATGGTAGGTTTAGGGTCAAAAAATTCAATGGCCAAAACTACCAGCTGTGGAAGATGCAGATGGAAGATTATCTGTATCAAAGAGATTTGTTCCTACCATTGAGTGGAAAGACAAAGAAGCTGATGAGTATGACAGACACAGAATGGGATATTCTCGACAGAAAGGCACTTGGAACAATACGACTGTGCCTAGCGGTGTCGGTAACGTTTAATATTTCAAAGGAAACAAGAAAAGAGGGTTTAATGTCGGCATTGGCCAAACTATATGAAAAATTGTCAGCCTCAAATAAGGTATTTCTTATGAAGCATTTATTTAATATGAAGATGTTAGAAGGTGGTTTTGTTGCTAATCATTTAAATTATTTTAATATAGTTACAAGTCAGTTAAGTTCTGTAGGGGTAACTTTTGATGATGAAGTTAGGGCTTTATTCTTTCTGTGCTCATTGCCAGAATGTTGGAATGGTTTAGTTATGGCCATTAGTAACTCTGTCTCTGGATCTAGTACTTTAAAGTTTGATGATGTTGTCGGTGCAATCCTTAGCGAGGAAATGCGACAGAAAAGCTCCGGTGAGACACCAGGTAATGCTTTTATTGCAGAGACTAGGGGAAGAAAAATGGAAAGAGGAAAGAACCGTAGATATTGCAGTAAGTCAAGAAAAGGCAGATCCAAGTCCAGATCGGGGATAGTGTGTTGGAAATGTGGGAAGAAAGGAAACTTGAAGAAAGATTGCAAGTCTCAGAAGGGAAAAGAAGGAGACGCGCAACAAGAAACTAATCATGAAGCAAATGTAACAGGTGATGTGTTGCAAGATGCTTTGATTCTTTCATTAGAAAATATTATTGATGCTTGGGTGGTAGATTCAGGGGCCTCATTCCATGTCACACCTGATAAGAAACATTTTCATGATTATGTTCAAGGAGATTTTGGACAGGTTCGATTGTGTGATGATAAACCCTGTAAAATCATTGGAATGGGTACAATTTTCATAAAACAGTAGAATGGAAATCAATGGCTATTGAAGTAGGTAAGGCATGTTCTAGATCTAAAGAAAGATATGATTTCAACAGGGCAGTTGGGAGGTGAAGGTTGTGTAACTACTTTCACAGATAAAGCCTAGAAGGTCACTAAAGGATGCCTGGTAATAGAAAAAGGAGAAAAGGTTGGTACATTGTATTTATGCAATGGTATTTCTAATTCTGTTAATGCTTTAACCTCTATAGGAGAAGATACGACATTATGGCATCATAGGCTCAAGAACATGAGTGAGAAAGGGATGCAGATTCTTCACTCAAGAAATTTTTTTCCAGGTTTGAAGCATGTTGATTTAAAATTCTATGAGAATTGTGTTTATGGAAAAAAGAAGAGAGTCAGATTCCTTAGAATTGGGAAAGAAAAGAAGAGCGAAAAATTAGAGCTTGTGCATACAGATGTATGGGGACCTGCTCGGGTATCATCTCTTGGTAGCTCTCATTATTATGTTACTTTTATTGATGATGTAACCAGAAAAACCTGGATTTATTGTATTCGAAATAAATCTGATGTATTTGATACTTTCAATAAATGGAAAGCTTTGGTTGAAAATGAGATAGGAAAAAGGTTGAAGTGTCTCAAATTAGACAATGGAAGTGAATATTGTAGCAAAGAGTTTGATAGGTGTTGTTCTAAGAATGGAATTCACAGAGAGAAGACAGTTCCATGAACACCACAAGAAAATGGTGTGTCAGAAAGGATGAGCATGACAATCATGGAGCGTGCAAGGTGCATGAGATTGCATCCAGGATTGCCTTTACAATTTTGGGCAGATGCTGTAGATACTACTGTTTATCTAATAAACAGAGGGCCTTCCAGTTCCTTGGATGGTGGTATTCTAGAGGAGGCATGGATAGGTAAAAAGCTAAGCTACTCCTTTTTTAAGACTTTTGGTTGTGAAGCCTTTTTCCACATTAACAAAGAAAATAGAACAAAGCTTGAGGCAAAATCAAAGAAATGTACCTTTATTGGATATGGTGTTAATGATTTTGGTTATTGCTTATATGATTATGAAAATCATAAAATCATTAGGAGTAGAGATGTAATATTCAATGAAAAGGTCTTTTATAAGAATCAGTTGTAGGAAAAGAAATAGGAAAAAGAAAACAGAGAATACACAGTGCTTGACGATATCACAGGAAAAGTGATGGTGCCTCAAAATCATAATGATCAACAGGTAGAACAACAACCACAATAGCAACAAGCACTTCAAACACTTGAAAGTGGTGTTTGAAGATCTACTAGCATAAGTAGACCCCATGAATGATACTCTCCTTCATTATATTATGTATTGTTGACTGGTTCTGGTGAACCAGAATGTTATGAAGAAGTAGTGCAGGTAGAAACCAGGAAGAAGTGGGAGCAAGCCATGAAAGAAGAGATGGACTCCTTAGCACATAACCAAACTTGGGACTTAGTCAGGTTGTCTGCAGGTAAACAACATTGCAGCATAAATGGGTTTACAAGTTGAAGGAAGAAGATGGAGGTAGAAAAAGGTATAAAGCTAGACTTGTGGTGAAAGGGTTTGCACAGAAAAAGGGTATAGACTTTGATGAGATATTTTCTCCTGTTGTGAAAATGACTTCAATCAAAACTATTCTAAGTCTAGTAGCAGCTAAAGATTTGCATCTTGAGCAGTTAGATGTAAAGACAGTCTTTCTTCATGGGGATTTGGAGGAAGAGATATATATGTAGCAACCACACGGATATGAGGTAAAAGGGAAGAAGAAACTAGTGTGCAGGTTGAAGAAGAGCTTGTATGTCTTAAAACAGGCTCAAAGGCAGTCATATCTAAAATTTGACAGGTTTATGCTTGAACAAGGTTATACTAGATGTCACTTTGATAATTGTGTTTATCTCAAAAGGAAAAATGATGGCAACTATATTATATTGTTATTGTATGTAGATGACATGCTTGTTGCAGGTTCTAACATGCAGGAGATAAATGTGCTCAAAATAAAATTGGCAAACTCATTTGCAATGAAGGATTTGGGTGCTTCAAAGCAAATCCTTGGTATGAGAATAACTAGAGATAGGAAAAATCGCAAATTAACATTGTCTCAAAGTGAGTACATAGAAAAGGTGTTGAAAAGGTTTAATATGCAGAATGCAAAACCAGTTGGTATACCTTTGGCTAGCCATTTCAAATTAAGTAAGGAGGAGCGTCCCAAGACTCAGGAAGAAATGGCTAATATGTCTAAAGTTCCATATGCATCAGCAGTTGGAAGCTTAATGTATGCAATGGTCTACACGAGGCCTGATATTGCACATGCAGTGGGAGTTGTAAGTAGGTACATGAAAAATCTAGGAAAAGAACATTGGATGGTAGTGAAGTGGATTCTCAGGTATTTTATAGGTACCACAAATCAAGCATTATGCTTTGGTGGTTCAAACATTTCTCTACAGGGATATGTTGATGCAGATATGGCGGGTGATAGAGATAACAGGAGGAGCACAATAGGGTATGTGTTTACTGTAGGTGGAACAACTGTTAGTTGGGTCTCAAAACTGCAAATTGTTATTGCACTCTCAACAACAGAAGCAGAGTATGTTGCTACTATAAAGGCTAGTAAAGAAATGATTTGGTTACAAAGGTTTCTAGATGAATTGGATAAGAAGCAGGAGTTGGGCAGGTTATACAGTGGCAACCAGAGTACCATACATCTTGCAAAGAACTCTACATTTCATTCCAAGACTAAACATATACAGCTCAAGCACCATTTCATACGGTCAGTGTTGGAAGATTGACAATTGAAGCTGGAAAAGATACACACGAGCCAAAATCCTACAGATATGTTAACAAAAGTTGTAACCAGGGAGAAACTAAGAATCTGCTCAGTTTCAATTGGTCTTCAAGTATGATGAAGAAGATGAGAAAAAACCAGGTCTAAAGTGGACTCATTGTCTAGCAAATGAAGCAGTGGTGGAGTTTGTATAATCACTCTCCAAGTGGGAGATTTTTGGGTGTGGAACTTGATTATCTTCTATATTCAAAGGTCTCAGCCGGATGTATACCCCAGGAAGACTGTACACCCCTCCACGTGGGGGGGTGCAGGGGGGACTTGTTCCCCCTACGGGGGTTCGGGGGGACCAATCCCCCCCGGCTGGGGGGTCCAGGGGCCAACGGTCCCCTGGCGGTGGTTCGGGGGTAGTGCCCCCGAAGTTAAAAATAGATGTAAAATTGCCTTGTAAAAGTCTAATAATTTCTAGTCAATATGGCCCATTCATTAGGCAGATGATTTGACAGTAGAAGTTATGTTTAATTTAGGGTTTTTTGCCCTAGAAGGCAACCCCTCAATATATACGAGGGAATTGTATTGCGTCTATGTATATCTGTATTCTGAGTGAGGAAGAGCAAGGAGATTGAGAGCGAAGAGGGTGTTATACTGGATCTGCTGTAGGTTGTATCTCTTTAGTTTGCTGGATAATATAAAGGAAGGACTGGTTGTTTCTCTGTGGACGTAGCCCAAACTGGGTGAACCACATATATCTGTGTCTCTCTTGTTTTATGCATTTTCTGTGTTTATATTTCTGCAATATTCTATGTGTTCCATTTCTCTGTAATATATAATTTTCTAACACAAGATAGACATACTATCTTGAGACAAACATCCTCATGTATTTATTTTTACTATTATCATTATTTGTAAATTGGATTTCATGATGAGAGGAATACAGTGAGGCTGAGGTCTTTTCCGCCATTTCTATGTTTCTAGTTTTTGTTTTTTTTAATTTTAATTTTAATTTTTTTTTTTTGTTAATTTTGCGTAATTTTTCTACATAAAGGAGGTTTACCCTTCAAAGAAGCTAATTTTTAAGTCATTGATATATCTTTTCCTCTATTTTGTGAGCTAGTTGCATAACAAGAAGTCCAAGAGTCATATATAGAATGTGAAAAGTCATGAAGGAGTCAAAAGGTCTTATGGAAATCAAAGAGTCATAAGGGTAGTCCAAGAGTCACAAGGGAGATGAAGAGCCACCCCATTTTTTTTATATACCCCCTTGCAGCTCATGAAAAGGATGTTTCACCTTAGTTCCTTCTACCAAGCATTAGAGAGGAGGATAGTTCTTTTGGAGGAACAAGTGGTTGCTTTAACACTCCACTATTGGGCATAGTGATGTTCATTGTACTAATGTATCTTGGAAATTTTGCTTAATACTTGAAGCTTGTTGATCCAAGGTGCTTTTATTCATATGTTGTAAGTGTTGTAAGACTACCCTTGGAATGCTTGTGATATATGTTGTTTTCATCTGTACTAAAGCAATTGAACTATTTTGGTGGATTTGGCACTTAACTTGTTGAAGGTGTGTAGTATTTGTTTTAACAATAATTTCTTCTATGTGAACTATTTTGCTAGTTGATCAATGCTTCATTCTTACATACGCTAGTGTGTCTTTACTAGATTAGTACTATTACTCTTCTTTTAAAGGCCCACTCTTCTGTGAAAGAACCTTGATACATTCTGCAAGTGAACATTCCACAAGGAATACCCACATGTTCATTAAAAAGTACATGCACATTACTCTCTCATGGTGAACATTGTAGACAAGGAAAAAATCTAAGAAAAATGGTAGCCGAGCCTTATTTCCAGAAGGGCACCTACACCAAATAGTGTGAATTCTAATTGGGACTTTTCATCGAGGAGACCCCCTTGCATGTTGGCGGTATCTGGCACCGTCAACATTCTGGTGCTAAAAGGAGGGAAACCACCTTTTAAGGCTAAAATCTCACCACATCATAATGAACAAATTTCCACACAAGGAAACAACATTCCCATTTCCACTCCCACTCGTACTCCTGAAAACTAAGAAACGATTTAGTCTAGTTTGGGACAAGCCCTTAAGGTTACTTACAATCAACTCTGGACTATCCGACTCATAACTTATCAATTTGTGAGAGCTCTTGTTTTATTACTTGTTGTTGCTATCTACCTCATAATCTTGTAAAGAAAGAAACAACTCCTAGTGGCGTATTAGTTTGTTCAGTGGAATATTTGGTTATCACAACCCTTGAGGAGTTGGTTGAACCTACAGAAAATCAAGGGGAAATTCCACCCATTGAGGAGAATCTAGACAGTGAAGGGGAAGATTTTATGTTTTCTGACGAGGAGCACCCGGATTATAATGCAAATCTCAACGGTGAAGGAGGAGCTTCTTCAGATTCAGAAGAAGAGGAGGAGGACATAACGAAGGCATGGCTGATGAAAATTTGGATTGGATGGCCCAAGGGCCACTCACTCTTTCAGATAATCTTCATAAGATGCCAAAACATTTGGACAATATGTGGTCAAAATTTGATCTCGATAAGAAGACCAAATCTGAAGACCATCTAGAGGAGTTATACATGCATTTATGGATGCTTGAGGTACATTTCAAGGATGTTTCTTGCAGAATATTTCGGTACACTTTATAAGGTAGAGCCTATCTATGGTATCACCATATTCCAACCAATTTAATCCATAGCTGGAGGGAGTTTAAGAAGTTATTTTTGGAAAAACAATGCTGACGACAAAACTCCCACCATGTTATTAAAAGAACTTAGGAATCTAAAAATGGGGAACAAATAAAGAGTTAAAGATTTTAACTAGATATTCACTTGTTTGTTGAACACGTTCCCCATTGATGTACAACCACATGATGACATTACATAATATTATTATACATCTTCCTTGCCATCTAACATTTATGTATTCGTCAAAAGAGTTGCAAAGAATATGTTGGCCTTAAACTTTGCACTAAGATCTTGCTATTAAAAACAATTTGCACTCTACTCGAGTCATTAAGTATACTGATGATCCCAAAGACTCCAAGGAAGTTGGTAAGAAAAACCTAGCCTCTTCCAATAGAGCTAAATACAAAGACTCTTTCGACATGGAAAGATTGACAAAGTCTCTGAAGCTTCTTACGAACAAAGTATCAGTTGAAGAGAAAGTCAAGTGAGGCATCGACCACCAACAACAAGTATTTCATGCCACCTTTCTTTAAAAAGAATAATAAATCTCAACTAGCCAAATCTACCCAAAGCTCTAATGCAGTGTTCAAAACCAAAATTTTGGGCATGGATAATTTCTTTACTTTTCATCAAGAAAAACATTCATAAAACACATGGCCACTATGGAACCACAATATGAAAACTATGATCACTAATTTGGTTGATACTTTATTAGAGAAAAAACAACCTGAGTAGAATGAAGAAACAAATGAACCTTTCGTGACTGAAGAAATTTCGGGTGCTGGAAATTTAGTGAAAATGTTCAGTGTTATATACAATGCTGATAAGTAGAGTGTTGATCGACCATCAATGAGTGAAGATCCTCCCAAGAAGTCAACTGATTGTTACAACTTGAGGAGAAAGGGACCTATTTATGAGCAGTAAATTAAGAAGCAGTTGCTGCGTAAAATTACACCACTTTCAAATCCAACTCTGAGTTCACAAAACAAGTTTGGAAGTGCTCATGATGCTAAGAACACTTCCACGAAAAACAAGAATAAGTTTACCACTCCTGAAGTAGCACATAAAGCTACCCCACCTGATTCATTAGCACACTCCGTTAAGATAGAGAGCATCGATTACAATATTGTCAAAGATATGAGAATAACTCACACTAATATTTCAATCTTTGAGCTTGCAAAGATAATGGGCCAATGATAACTAATTATCTAGGCACTCTCATTACACTCTTCAATAGATAAAGAGGTTTTTTCTTCTTAGGTAATGTCTGAGAACTCTCGTGATATAATTAAATATTTTGTTAATGCTATAAATGTGAGTTCTAACACTCTTTTCCATCCACTTATATTAACTTTCAATTTTTTTAATTATAATGTCCATAATTGTTTGGTTGGTTGCGGTGCATCCACGAATGTTATGCCATTATCTGTTGCTAAGAAAATAAATGCTAATTGGGATAAAACTGATGCACAAATCATACAAATGGACAAATCATTTGTCTAGAACATTGGTGAACTTAGCAATGTTATCATTCATATGTCATCTGACCATAGATTTCACCAACGTATAAACATTGTGATTGTGGACATTCTCGGAGCCTACGACTTACTTCTGAGTAGATATTGGTCCAACTAACTATGAGGATACTTTTCAACTGAATGGAAACATCTATGGCTTCCATACAAGGGAATAAATAACCAGATTCGAGTTGAAATCAAGCCTTATATGAAGCATATCATGACACAACTTGAGGAATAAAATGAACCAATGGCCTTTGCAGATGTTATTTTTGGAAACTAATTTTTGGAAGTAGATCACAAATGTTATCTGGCATAACCTTCACCCATCCCATCTGATACATAGTTGGAACTCCTTCCTCAAAATCCAACTGGTGCAAATGACCTTTGCATAGTAGATGTAGATAGTAGTAGTATATGACATAACCCTAATATTTATAATATTTGCATTTTTTACGTTCATGGTTCGAAAATGTAGGAGGGCTCTAGAGCTAGTTACATTTTAATAGACCCACAATAGAGAAAACATCTGATCTCTTTCCACTAGGAGTTTGAGTGCACTAATAACATTGTTGAATATAAAGCACTCATCCTAGGTTTGAAGAAAACCATCGACCTCAAATATGAGGTGCTTAAAGAAAAAGGTGACTATGAAATCATCGCACGTCAAGTATGCAATACAATACATTGTGTGTCATCGAAAGTTATCAACAAGAGGTATGGCATTTTATTTCACAATTCCAGTCTTTAACTTTATTTTATTTCCTAGAATCCGTAACATTGTTGTTGATACATTAGCAAATGTTGTTGCTAGGATGGCACTACTGAAGGATGGCTTTTCTATTGAAATTATTTATACGCCATCCATTCATTATAATATTACTAATTTTCACATTTTAATGACGACCATGATATAGTGGATTTTATGGAGAACGCTTATGTATTCAAAGATGCACCTATTGAGGAAGATGATCATGACAAATAATTGCATGATGCAGTTCAATAAAGCAATGGAAATCCCATGCCCAAGGGTGTGGTTTCATTGGAAAACCTATATGATATGCAAAGTCACTTCAAAGGGCTAGTCAATGTAAAGACTCATAGCTTTACTTTGTCACACAAATAGATAAATCTTGGTATAGATCACGATATGAAGTTTGTCAATCTTGGTACTTGTTGTGCACCACATGAATGGAAAGCCTTTATCTACCTCTTTAAGTAGCACCAAGATGTTTTTTCATGGAAATACAATGATCTTAAAACTTACGACACACAAGTAATCCAACAAGTAATTCAAACCAAGGAAGGGGACACACATTTTCAACAAAAACTATGGAAAGTTAATGCTACTCTTGAGCCCCTCATTCAGAAAGAGTTTAGAAAATTGTTGGATGTTCGAATCATTTTTATAGTTTGTCATTCAAAAATGATCTCCAATCTGGTTCTGGTAAGAAATAATTCTAGGGAAATAAACCTGTGTGTTGATTTTCGCAATCTTAATTGCGCCTCAGACAAATAAAATTATCTAGTGCCTTCAAGGGAATAATTTTGCAAATATAATCGGGGTCTGAAATGTTTTTATTGATGGATGGTTTTTCAGTATATAATTAGGTTTTGGTGTTAGAAACCGACATGCGCAAGACTATGTTTAGAACCAAGTGGGGTACATTTTATTTTAAAGGAATGTCATTTGGACTTGTCAACGTAAGATCTACCTTTTCAACTTGTGATGGACATCACATTTCGTGATTTAATTGGTTAGAGTGTTGTGGTTTACTTAGATGACATGACAATGTTTTCAAAAAGATTTGCTCACCTGCATCTTCTAAAGGAATTTCTTGAGTGATGTCACAAATACGAGATATCTCCTAATCCAAGGAAGAGCATATTTGTAGTGTCTGAGGGAAATCTCTTGAGCCATATTATTGCAAAGAGTGGCATTAAGGTGTACCCTGAATGAGTCAAAACTATTACTAAAATTCCCTTCCCGATGAACAACAAAGTTATGCAATCCTTCTTAGGGAAAATAAATTTCCTTCGCAAGTTCATCTCAAACTATGCACATATAGTGAAACCACTACAAGAGATGAATAAGGATGTGTTTTATAAGTGGGATAAAAGGGAAAAGGATGCATTCACCTGCATTAAGCAAGAAATCACAGAAGATAAAACACTTTATAGTACAAAATTTAGCAAAGATTTCCTGTTGTACACCTTCATTTCTAATACTTCTCTCACTATCATTCTTACGCAAAAGGATGATCAAGATAATGAGCAACCTATATCATTCAAGAGTGTTGGCTTGTAAGGAATTGAACTAAATTACCCCACCATTGACAAACAAGCTTACACAGTGTACAAGGTTGTGAATCACTTCATGCCTTATCTTCTGAAAAATCATGTCATTATATTTGTGTCACACCCAGCTGTTAGATCGTTGTTTGTTCAACAAAAGCTAGGTGAAAGAAGAGAAAACTGGATGACCAATTTGAAATATTATGATATTAAGTTTAAACTAGTTCACATGATGAAGGGCCATGATCTATGCCAGCTAGTAGCAGAAGCAATTGATGATTCTTCTGGATGGCAATAGGAAATAGAAATGTATAATATTGCACAAGCAACCCCCACTGACACATCCACATCTTGGTGTGCAAATGCGAGACAATATCTTAAAAACGGTACCCTACCCTCTCACTTATTAGCAAGACATAAGAGGGCTACTAGATTTAAAGGTTTATCATATCAGTTGGTACATAAAGTGCTTTTTAGGAAGCACCATAATGGGGTCCTGCTCAGATGCTTGGAAGCACCTAATTCATAAAGGGTGTTGAGTCACCTCTATGATGGACTAATTAGAGGACATTTCGTGGGTGACACCACTACGCAAAATATTATGCGGGCCAGTTTCTATTGGACCACACAGTTTAAGGATGCTCATGCTTATGCCTGCAAATGTACAGTTTGTTAGAAATGCGCTGGTGAAGATGAGAAGTCAACTGCCCCATTGCATCCCATCTGTGTAGAAGAAGCATTCCAAAAATGGGGCATAGATGTTATTGGTGAAATATTTCCACACTTATTGAAACACCACTGCTACATTCTCACTGCTACACATTACTTCATGCTGTCAATAGAAGTGGTTCCTCTTAAGAAAGTGATTGATCAAGAAGTCATCATTTTCCTCAAGCATAACATTATTACCAGATTCAATGTTCTGACTTCACTTGTTTTTGATAATGTAACATATTTATCATTGCTTAAACTCTATTATTTTGCATTAGAAAATGCCATTGTATTTAAACACTTGGCTAACTATTATCCACAGGGGAATGATACTGCTAAGTCCACAAATAAGAACCTCATCCATATCATAAAAAATACTGTCTTCTCTGAAAAAGGAAATGGAAAATTTTTTTGTTGAACACCTATGGGCTAACTGTGTTGCGCCTAAACCATCTCCCTACTTCGTAGTATATGGAAAAGAAGCCATCCTATCTCTGAACATTAACCTGCCTACCCTTCAACTATCACAAGAATCTCAGGGTAAGTCTAATCTTCTGGTTTAAAGTAGGATAGACACACTCTTGAAGTTATAGGAAGAAAGGGGGAAAACAAAAGAAAAATTTGTTCTTCATCATAATCGTATCAAGAGATGGTTTGATAAGAATTCAACGGGGAAGAAGTAATTCACTGTGGGTGGCATGGTATTGAAGTGGTGTAAAGTCCATGAAGAGAAGGGGAAAAACACAAATTTCGATTCACTATTGATTAAACCATTTGTTTTTCATGAGAAGCTTGGCCGCCACACTCATTATCTACAATATTTGGATGGGAATATGGACTCTCTTCCCATCAATGGTCAATATTTGAAGCAATACTTTCAATAGCATTCTATGGCTGCATCGTACCCTCTGTACATAGTTTGTATTTTGTTTGTTTGTTTGTCTTTCATGTTTAGTATTTTCTGTTATCTTTGTTTTTGTGTATAAGCTTCATGTGTAAGTGTGTTTTGGGTTCCAATTCACGTGGAAAAATGAAAAGGGCCTTGTGACACTACAAAATTTGGCTGATCGTTTAGTCCTCCTTCTTCATCTTGGTTCATACCTTTTGGTCAATGATGGTTCAATGGATAGTACAATCCTGCATAAGGAGAGCTTTGTGTGAAACCATGATACCCGCATCTATACCAGGAACCTAGTTTCTATGCTCAGTTCTTTATGTTTCAATGTTTTACATGATAATCCAATCAAGTATAGAAGGGAAAGGGGAAATAAGTTAGGATCCCTCTTCCACCCCATGAAATATAAGTTTCAAAGCACAATTCTATAAAAATAAATAAAGGGGAAAAGAAGAGAAAGGCTTCGTGCATAAGGAGGTGAAGCAAGTAACTTCACTAGGGTACTGTCTAGGATGGTTGGTAGCAAAGGAATTCTAATGTTCCTGAAGTGACTCTATTGGGGTATTGTCCAAGCCTGCTGGTAGTGGAGCAATACTAAATATGAAAACTCATATTTTGAATATCTTAATCTTGTGAATTACATTACCCTTCTCATGAATCGAAACATTGTGATATGGTTGGCCTTATGAATGTGTTCAAGAGAGAAATATATGAAGGGGACTATTCTATAACTAAGCTAAGTGTGGTAGCCAAAGTAATCTACACGATGAATCAATACTTCCTTAGAAACTAGACCTTGCACAAAAGATTAGACCAAGGTAAAGAAGATGAAATTGAACGAGTGTGTCACCAAGTTTCATCGCTACTACAACACCCTCCAAAATTTTGACTTACATCCAAATTTTGGAGCCTACTTTGATCTTGCATGTTTTCATCTATAACAACAAGATTCATTCCATGTATATTCTCTAAGTTTTCAAGTACCATTTGGAAGAAAACCAAAGTGTCGTATTTTGGCATGGGGAGTGTCACATATCACACAAGAAAAGTTTTGTTTTTCTTTTTCAAGGGGTAAATTTGGTGCCAATGAGTTCTATTAGACTCATTCCTAAAGTTTCATACACTGTCACACAAGTGTCGTCACTGTCATCACAAAGTGTATCTTAAGTGTCGCACTTGGGGAAGTTGTATCACTATCGCAATGAGGGAATCATGTTGTTCTTGTCTTTTGAGTCATCAATGTTGTGTCGTTGATTATTTTGTGTGATCATGTTTAGGTTTTTACTTGTTCACTTTGACCTTAATGATCCCACACTTAGCCAAATCCTAAAACATTCCTTCTCGAGCAACTTGACTTCACTCAGCCTTCCTGAATTGCTCACCACATAGTCTCAACCCACAAGCTCAGACCTTTGATCTTGGAACAACATAATGCATAGTTCCTACCTCCTAGAACTATGCATTACGTAGTCTCAGTGGTCAACCCCAACCCTTAAGCTTGATAACTACATAAATTAACCTCTAGGTAAGCTCCTTCTCTGCATTATAGAGTCTTAAGCCTCAAGCTTCTAGCCTGACTCCTTGAACTGCACAACCACGAAATTCCTAGGTCTCTCTCTCTCTCTCTCTCTCTCTCTCTCTCTCCAGATTTGCACAATGGGAAACCTAAAGCCTCAAGCGTACCTCCTTGAGCCCATCAACTATGTAGTCACCTTGCCCTGGCCTACCTGGAATGCATATTGCACAATCTCAAACCTTAATCCTGGCCCTTGACCTCTAGAACTGTGCAATTCATGAGCTAGTCCCTCAATCCAACACCCCTTTCTAGCTCAATTAGTGGTTCTCATGAAGAATTTTAGACTAGGAGTTTATCAGACATATGTCATCTCATCATGAGTGGTTTCCAATTGCAAGTATTACATCATGTCATGACATGATGATGAAGAAGGAGATCATGCTATAAGACACCCATGCAACTGCAAGGACAATTCGATCATTGAATGGGAGATGAAAGGCATTAGATTGTGCCAACAATTGAATATCAAGATATTATATGAGTCATCTTTTGCCACATCATTTTTGGAAATGATTATGTAATTTTCAATATATGAGGAATGTAACGTAAAGTGGAAGTCCAAGACGCATTTATAGAATGTGAAAATTCATGGAGGAGTCAAAAGGTCATATGGAAATCAAAGAGTTATGAGGGTAGTCCAAAAGTCACAAGGGAGGTGAAGAGTCACCTAGTTTGTTATATATACCCCCTCATAGTTCATGCAAAGTACTTTTCACCTTGGATCCTCCTATTAGGCATTAGAGAAGAAGATAGTTCTTTTGGAGGAGCAAGTGGCTACTCTAACGCTCCATTATTGGGGCTAGTGGTGTTAATTTTACTGATGTATCTTTGAAATTTTGCTTAATACTTGAAGCTCATTCAGACAACACACTTTCATGCGTATGCCATAAATGTTGTAATAATTTTTTTTGAATGTTTACGATATACGTTTTTTTCATCTGTATTAAAGAAATTGAAATATTTTGGTGGCTTTGGCGCTTAACTTGTTGAAGGTGTGTTGTATTCGTTTTAACAATCGTTGATTCTATGTAAACTATTTCACTAGTTGATGGACATTTCGTTCATACATATGATCATGTGTCTTTAATAGATCTGTACTATTACTCTTCTTTTAAAGGCTCACTTTTATTTCCCATTTCGGTGAAAGAACCTTGATACATTTTGCAAGTGAACGTTCCACAAGGAATACTCACTTGTTCATTCAAAAGTACATGCACATTACTCTCTTGTGCTGAACATTGTATCCAAGGAAAATATCTAAGAAAAAGGGTAGTCGGTCCTTATTTTCAAAAGGTATCCTACAAAAAACTGTGTGAAGTCTAAGTGGGACTTTTCATCGGGGAGACCCCCTTGCATGTTGTCTGTATCTAACATCGTTAACACATCCAAGAATTTTTCATTTATGTGATGTAAAAGGAGTTTTCTCCCTCAAAGAGGCTTATTTTCAAGTCATTGATCTATATTTTCTTCTATTTTTTGATATGGTTACATAACATTTGGTATCAGAGCTTTGGATCTAGGGTTTCACTACTTCACACAGGTCGTCTTGGAATTTTTGCTATAAATTTTTTCTGTGAGGCTCTAGAAACTTAAATTTTGACCATGTGGAGCAAAACTCTTGATGAATATAGTCTAAAAATTTAAGAGATTGGTTCATTATATTTTCAAAGATATGGTAAAAGGAAGTTAGGGTTTTTGCATGCTCCAGAATTCAGTCTTAAACAAGTGTTATAGGGAAAATCAACATAACTTTCTATTCATGTATCAGGTTTCAATTTTGTAAAAAGTGGTTGAAAGTGAATAAACTCTAGTTTATCATATATCATTTTTAGGGTTGAAGTTAGAAACACTGAAACGTGGAAGCCCATACAAGTTCGCTCTACAACAATTGGCTGGAATGGCTTATACTATATATGCAACAAAAATTGCATATCAATCCGTTGTTAATTCTACAAATTCTTATCTAATTCTTGTTTAATCAAATAATGTTGATGATGATGTGGCATTGTTCTAGAAAATTAATTCCACTTTGGCTATAGATTGCATTGATATCATTTTACTATATGAGGAGGAAATTCTAGAAGCAATGACTAGTGTAGAGAGACCATGGGGTGACTTGCACCATCGGTCCCATTTTCACTCTGAGTTGCATAAAGTTGAATCAAGTTTGTCTAGTCCTTTTCCCCATGGAAGTGTTCACAAAATTTTAAAACCTTTGGCTCCAATACATATTTTTTTTTAAGGTAACATGGCTAACATTTAAGAAACTATTCTAGTGAACATTTCCAAGAATCCCAACATTATCGAAAATATCTTCATCAGAGTTGATTGTTCCCTTAAAGAGATTAAAATTTACACCGATATTTGTAAAGAGTTTAGAGATGCATTCACTTGGTCTTATGAGGAAATGCTCGAGATTGATCCTAGTATAGTTTAGCATGAGATCAAGACTTACGAAAATGAAAAGCCTGTGTGTCAAAAGCTTCATTCGATCATCCCTAGGAAAGTTGCAACTATCAAGGCAAAAGTACAAAAACTTCTTAAATCAGGTTTCATTTATGTTGTTCCTCTAAGAGAGGGTTTAAAATCTAGTCCTTGTGGACAAAAAACAAGGAACAATGTGTGTATGCATTGATTTTAGGGATTTAAATAAATCCCATCCAAAAGACAATTTCCCCACTCCATTTATAGATCAGATTAGTGATGAATGTGCTAGAAATGAATTTTTTTCCTTCATGGATGGATTCTCTGGGCATAATAAAATAACAATTCATCCTGAATATCAACATAAGACGACATTTATTTCCCCTCGGGTATGTTTGCATACAGGAAAATAACTTTTAGCCTTAAAAATGTTGGGACTCCCATTCAATGGGCTATTTCATACACTTTCTACGACATTAAACATATACTTGAAGCTCATTTTGGATGATTTATATGCTCTCTCTTGTAAGAGAATGGAACATCCAATACATCTTTGTCTAATTTTTAAGTGATGTCGTTATTATAAAATTTGGTTGAAACCTATTAAGTGCATTTTCGGTGTTACATCTAGTCAGTTGTTGTGATTCATCATTTCTAATGACGGGATTCAGGTTGATCCTTTCAAGGTTGAGGAAATACTTCAGTTGCCTCCCCCGTCTAATATTCGTTAACTTCAAAGTCTCTAAGGAAAAGCCAATTTTTTAAGGATATTTATCATGAACTAAACTGAGATCACAAAAGGTTTTATGCGTTTACTTAAGAAATGAATTCCATTTGTTTGGGACGATTTCAATAAATTCTCGTTCGATGCTTTGTAAAAGGCATTGACCTCTACTCCCCTTTTGAGTCCACTTGATTATAACATAGATTTCCTTTTGTATCCGCGGCGACAGAATCAACCATTGTTATGGTTCTAGTTCAAGAAGATGATGCCCTTAGAGAAAATGTGATTTATTATCCAAGTCATGGCTTAGTTGGTCCCGAACTCTGGGATTATCACATTAAGAAATTAAATTTAGTTGTAGTTCATGTTGTTCAACGACTATGTCTTTACATTTTGCCGAGGAAAACATTTGTAGTTGTTGATTCAATCCATTTCAATTTGTCCTCAATAACTGTGTGATTGGGGGAAAATACAATAGATGGATTGTTATTTTATAAGAGTTTGATCTAGAGTTTATGTTAGCCAAATCAAAGAAGTCTTTGGTTTTCACAGAATTAATTTCAGAATTGCCTTGTGAAGGGGATGATACTTATGAAGAATCATTTCTAGAATAACATCTTTTTGGTATCTCCTCACAAGATCCCTCATATGGAGACATCATTGTATATCTCCAAACATCAAATTTTCCTTAGTAATTTTCTAACAACAAACGTCAAAAATTACATCACCTTGCTAAGTTTTATTTGATCATTGGTGATACTTTATATCATCGCGGGGTTGATTTAATTCTTAGACATTGTTTGATCTTAGAAGAAGTTGAGTCCATTTTAAATGACTACCACAATGGGGCTTGTGGAGGTCATTTGTTTGGGCTTCCGATAGCTTAGAAAATCTATGCAAGGTATTTTCAGTCTTTAATTTTCAAATATTGTATTGAATCAGTCAAAAAATTCCATCCTTGTCAAATCTATATTTGAAAAATGCGCGTTCATCCAGCTCCACTTTTTCTTGTCATCACTATCATTCCAGAGAGTATGATTATTACAAAGATCATTTAATTTTATTACTTTCATTCACATTCCATGATCAGATAATGCATTTGTCGATTCTATAACTAACCAAGCATTGGATTGGCATATCAATCATTCATCACATTAAATCAAAACGGCAAATAATCATCAATATATATGATCAAGTCATCCCAAAATATTTGTATATATAGATAGTTATGTGTCAAAATATTACAAAATTTCAACAAATGTCCTGTAAAATTAGGGCTCAAGCTCAATCATGTCCATACAAAAAAGATCAATCTATCTAAAAATATAAGTCTGAGGCCCCTACCTTGGATGAGCATCTCGGTAGAAGACGTTGGCATTCACCACTTGTCGGAATAGTCACACCCACTCTCGTGGTACTCTAACCACCCGTCTTTGTAAAGCCTTGGGAAGATCATCTACCACTGCCATTGGAACCTAGCGAGTCAAATTATCCAAGTTCCTCTATATGACATGGAGGACCCTCTCAAACTTAGCTACAACTCTATCTGCATCTCTGTAGTGATGCCTATGCCTCAGTATACCCTCAGGTCTCACTAGTCCCAAATTTGTATCATGATCATTCAATCATGTTAGGATTTTTGTTTCATGAAGAAAGACTTTAAATTTATTGAGATTATATTTTAAAAAAAATCAAATATGTTAAAAAATAAAAAACTTACCAATCTTTCCCCATGTAACTTCCTTGGTTAGTAGTAACTCTGGGTCCTCTTAGAAGTCTAGTCCTGCATACAAGTAATCCTCTATGGCCACAACATGTTGCTCGCAGCACTAGAAGAACTTGCCAATGGGAACCTGGGTGACTTCAACTCCACCAAGTCTCCTAATAAAGTATGCCCATATGGCCATCCTTGTATCTCTAAGAATGATGATGGAAGATGCTACTTTGGGTCATAACATAGGAATCCACTCAAAGAAAAATGAGAAGAGAATACTACCATCAACAAAACTATTTGTCTTCCCTTGTTTGATTGATGTAAGTTTCTTCGTCATATTGACCAGGAGAGTTGTACACCAACCATACACTACTGGTTTCAAGAATTCCACTTCTAGAAACATAGATGGTCATGAGGCCTGGTGTAACAAAGTTGAGCCTGATATTATAGCAATGGGGAAAGTATGATCTCAATAGGCAGGCTCGTGATTTGTTTAATCATGATTTGTGATCCAACTTTGTTAGGGTCTAGTGCTTAATATACAACAATATAAATAGGAATAATAAGGCCCCCATTGGCCTTGCCTTTCAGATTGACGATTTCTCCCCTTTGGGAGAGACGTATGATGAAGTAGATATCTTCCACTTTAATTTGTAAATGCATTGAATCTATAAATAATTTATCTTGCTCTGGGTCCCAATAATTGATCACAATTTCCATTAATCGAGTTTAAGCTCTCATATTAGGCATTGTGAAGAATTTGAGCGAACCACAAATTTTCAATCCATCTAATGATTCTTGATCTTATAAGACTTCATTATCCACATTATTGTGTTATCTCTCCCTCCAAATGATTAACATCCTGAAAAAATTGAGAGATTTCATTGATTATAACTTGAATTCTAAACTTAGTTCAACGTGCACACAACTTCTGTAAGATAAAATCACATATATACGTGGATTTCCATTTAGTAAATCACGTATAGGGCTTTATATATGTGACTTGATAATGGAAGACCCACATATTTGCAAAATTGGTTTTAAAATTAAAAAAATTAACTCAAAAGTCAATCTAATCTATCAAAACTTTGACTTAAATGGAAGAGATTAGGGTTATGAATCACTTGGAGTTCGTGGTTTCCAAATTCATTGATGGAGTTAATTGGATTAGCTTGCTCAAATTTTCTCCAAAAGCTCTCTCCTCAACACTTGGATGGTAAGAATGAAAATGGGTGAGTTCAAAAAGTCATTTTATAATTAAAATTTAAACCAAATTTCCTAAAGTTCATTTTAACTTTATTATTTTATTTTTATGAAATTTTGATCTTTGTTTGAAGTGTTGGGAAGGGCCTCTTTCCGGGTGGATGAAGATTCTCTTATCACTTAGTGATGTTTTCTTGTTTCTTTGATTCCATGGTTGCTGACCTATCATGGCAGGTATCATACTCTAAACTAGCATATAAGTTAAGACATATCACTTTTTCATTGTGTTTTTCATCTGGACCTCATACTACGATATTTAGCCATAGGGTCGACCCCACTATGTTCCGATTTTTTAACCTCTCTCACTCGCAGTTTCATAAAATTGTAACATAGTGGTAGAGCCTTTCCTTCCATGGGATTCCTAGTTAGAACCTCGCTAGCATATGTTGCCCATGCTGCAAATGTTGTGTAGGCTCAGGAGTCCTCTTTAGTCCCACCATGGCTTTATGTTGAAGCCTCCTTTTTCTTCTTCTTCGCTTTTGTTTTGTATTTATACCCTAGAGGATCCCACATGTTGAGTTGTATTATTTCATTCCATATTGACCACTTGCACCCCTTTTGGCCTTAAGCTGACTTCACTGGACTCATGTATAAGCCATTTTTGACCATGAGTTTTCTACAAGATCAAACCATGCATTCATTAGCCTTTGAGATTTGACACCTTTACCGTGGAGGGAACATCCTCCAAGTGTCGATGACCATTATCCGCCACCTTGCATTGAGCATAGGAATGTTCCAGTCCAAGGAACTAGTGCACTTTCCCTTAATACTCATTCTCTCCATTGTACTATAGGAAGTCTTTTGATTTTTTTTTCAATATTGATAATATGAAATAGACAAATAAATTAAATATTAAAAAAAAAGAGTAGGAACAGAAAATTTCTTCATCATTTGATGGTAACAAGAGTCTGTCATGTTTCCCTTGAACAAAACACTTAAAATGAGTCTGTCCTCCATCAGTATGGGACTTAGTTTGACTTTAGGGAAGCCATAACCTTATTATTGAGTCAGTCATCCACTGGTTGGTTAAATATTCCAATCATATGGAGAGTTTTTTGATGCCTCCTACATCACAAACTTATACAAATTTATTTTATGCTACCATAAAGTCACATCAAGTCATGCTTTTGTTCAAGGGAAGTAAACTTGTTGTCGACCATTTTGCGGTGTATTGTGACTCATTTCTGTTGACCATACTTGGTCTATCAAGTTATTCTCAGTATCACATCGATGACTTGGTCCTTTACTTGTGCTAGTTAAGGAGGTCCCTATTGACTTCTTACTAGTGGGTCTGCTCTTATCGACTCTGAAAAATTTCTATGAGTAGACATAGAGTTGCACCCTGACTCTATTTACATCAATGATAGGTGACTTTGTGCTCAACATCAATAAACATTATGGGTATTTGACTGAGTGGTTTCCCTTGTGTTCAACATCAGCTTACATTATCATACATTGTGATTCATGCACTACCTTAGTTACCATTTGACCCTATTGGTGGGTTCCTCACCTTTGTGTTAGTTTTCAGTATTGGTTTGTTTAGAAGATTTTCGTCGTGTGTTAGCCACATCTTGTGTACACTAGAAATGTAATTTGGAATGGTTACTTCATATTTATTCGTCTGAGTTCTTCTAAATCATTGGCATGTGGGTTACACTTGCACTGGTTGATGTGAGATGCCTTAATTCATTCCTTCTAGCAGAGCTTTTCCTATCGACTCCAACTCATTGCTCTGGGAACAAGGTTTAGAGTCCTTTTTCAGTACCTTAGGGTTTGCAGTCATCAATGGCAGACTCCTTTGCTATCGACAGTGAGAATACATCAATGTCTCTTGATTGGTAGATTATTTCAAGTGTTTAAATTCAACACATCTATTCACACTTTTTAGATGTACTGGGGTACCTTGACACTCATTATCATTATTGGTGAGTTGTTATTTGTTAACAATATACATCAATGCCTGATAATCAAATGATTTCTCACATGGTTGACTTAAACTCATTTTGTATACTTATGTATACATTTTGGATCCACATTATACTTGATCAACAATCATTCCTTACTACTTCTAAGCATGGGGATGCCTGCCTTAGACATGAGTTTTCTTTTTGACTCCTTCCACGGGTATTTAATGTGCTAGAAACTAGTGATATCCTCCTAGGTTTTTGATCGACTCCTCTCTCTATACGTAATATATTTCAGCCGTCATGTTCCCTTATGACCTCATATATTAAGGGGCATCTATTATAGCATCATTCAACACTCATGTAGACCTGGTGCTCTTTTATGGCCTTGGGAAGTCCCTTTTCCCATGCATAATTGACTTTATACTAAAAAATTGTATTTCAAATTTCATACGTGACTTTTCTCATACAAAAAGCGTACATACATGGGTCCTGTTGATGGTGCTAGACTTGCCAAGATTCAAGGGATCTCCTTGATATGAAGTCTCAATTAGGCCTCACAAATACGACCTAGTTACCAATGTAGTGGGTTTTAATGATGTGCCTTGACTGCAATAACACATAGAGTGATGTATATTTACTTTGGTGGGAAAAAGTGTGTGAACCTCCAGAAAGTCGTCAAGTGCAATGCATGAAGGTTCTACCACATGAAAGGGAAAATGAGTGAGCCCCTTAGAAGCTTGTAATAGTACACAAATTGAAATGAACACACGAGCATAAATGGCATCACAAGCTAATATACGAAATAGTTCACAAGTTAACAGTGATTGAATTAAACAAAAACACACATTCAACAAGATTCGTACCAATGCAAACAAAATATTTCATAAGCATAAGCGTAAGTTAAATAACATACATTGCAAACATAACAAGAATAGTCCTACTATATTTACAACATATGCATGAAAACGTTCCTTCTCTGAGCTTTTATCAAGTGAAAGTTCCAATCATACATATACCATTGACGGACCACTTGACCCAATAGTGGAACATGAAGTCATCATCACCTCCTCTTCCAAAGAAATATACTCCCTCTATGCTATAGAGAAGCAAAGGCTCTCACAAACTCCCAAGATCTTGATTCTAAGCCCAAGCCTAGCTAAAATATTGGCTCCCAAAATCCATTTACATCAGTTATGAGGTTATATTTATAAGAAGAGGGGGTGACTCTTCGACTCCCCTTTGTGACTCTTGGACTTCCCTCGTGACCCTTCAACTTCTTTACAATATGACTCTTCACATTCCACAATTGAGACTTGGAATTTCACTTACAAATTAATTAAAAAATAATATTACAATACACTCATATCCATATAAGACAAGAGAGGGTAGAGAGAGCAATAAAACCTAATAAGACAAAACAATTAAGTTTGTGTTTGGGGAAACTCGAGCTCAACAACTTCCACTTGATGTCTACCGGTCATGTATCAGTGTGAATCTTGGTATTGTGGGATGACATCCCAAAATTGTGTGATGGTGTCTGGATGAAAGCAGACTCTAGCCTCCATGACACCGACGTACAATGATTTGGAACCAATTTGAACTTCCTTTTGGAGCATGAGAAACATTGCCTTGATTTGGATAGGGCCACCAATGTAGTTATGTATATTTTGTCTGTCCACCTCCAAATATTCCTTGGTGGGAAATATGTCTAAGATGCTCCAAGTATTCTTCTATCTCCTACCTGAACTTAGTTCTTGGGCTTGGCTTTAGTGAGTGAGCTGACTGATTGGATTCTGTGGTACTTCACCAAGAAATCGAGACCGTTGTATAATTGTGCATATGAGGCCTGAATGTTACCAATGAATGAGGTGAGCCATTTTCTGTTCTGGATATGCATCCACACTCTTGATTTCTCCAGATCTTCTTGTTGATTCATTTTATTTCCCAAGTCAAGTGGTGCCACTTTGTATGACATTGACCATTCATGCATGACAATGGTTGTAGCTTGCACATTCATGAGAGTTTTGAAAAAATATTTACACTTATGATGCAAGCCTAATCCATGTGGATATTGGTGGCCACCCACCACCTAGACCTCTATTTGGTTTCATTCATTTCCTTTTTTATTGCAACATTTACTATTTTTAGCATTTTTACGGGTCTTGAACTTTTACAACAATTTTGACCCTCGAAATGACGTTTTTTTGAGATCCACAGTAGGCCCATAGCCATAAGCAGGATTTTGATGCAAATATTGTAGTACTCAGAGAGATATTTCCAACAAGGTATCGTATGTGCCAAACAAAGAAAATATGACCAAGTTATGACCCCGGGAAGTTGGATGCCCAACTAACCTGAACAGGGCCCACAAATTCTTGGCGTTCGATCTCCTGTGGTTAGGGTTTTCCCTTGTTGTTCAATAATAAATAGGCCCTTGAGCCTCATTGTAACATAGTTCAGAGGCATGTAGCCACCACATATCTTCTCATAGATAAGCTACCATCACCCGAGCTAGTTTATTTTTATTTCTGTATGCAAGCATATTTAAGTTCTTTGATATTAATTAAATGAAGTTTTATTTATGCTATATCTATGTGTATTTGGGTATTTTTGTATTTTTTTGCATTCATGTATAAGTTTGGATTAGTGGTATCCGAGAGTTCAGCGCTTTCTCTTTCTTCTTTGCAGGTACCCAAAGAGGTTAGGGTATAAGGAGTTTGGGCTTGAATTGGTTGAACCTTTGGAAGACCAGCCTCGCAAACCTCGACAACCTCCCATGGTGGAAGAAAAGAAAGACGAGGGGGTAGGATATCCTTTTAAAATATTTCTCGAGGAAGCCCTCGATTGATAGAGGAACATGATCATGGATACATTTGTAGAGATCCTTCGATGGATACCACAAACGAGACATATTCATCCAATGACCAATCTGGAGGCACCACTCCTTTTAAAGTAACAGTTAACTTTGATATTCCCATATTTTAGGGTCAAATAGATGCAGACGCCATCGATAAATGGTTAAATTTGTTGTAAGGATATTTTTTAGTTCATGATTTTTCCAATCGAGGAAATATTACTCTTTCACTTCTCAAGGCCGCCCCACATGTCAAGGATTGGTGGGAAACCTAGTGTGAACAAAAGGACAACGTGGAATCCTCACTATTTTCAGCCACACCCACTTGGAATTCTTCCTGACACACTATCGAGGAATAATATTACCCTATCAGGAGCTATGAAGATAAATACATAAAGTGGACCATGCTATGAAATGGAAGGGACCAAGATGTTCCGAAGTTCACAAATGTTTTTCATAACCTTCACATGAAGTTGGGTATCAAGGATTTGCAGTGACATTTGGTACTCAAGTACCATGACTTTCTACACAAGTACATGCACAATGAGATGGAGTTCCTAGACATCTCCTCACTTGGCACAACATACCAATATGCTGTCAAGATTGAGCAGAAGCTTAAACATAAGAAGTGAGTCTTTGGATCTATGAATCTAAAGCAAGGAAAAGGCACCCCCAAACCATAAAGCAAAGGAAAAATCCAAGGTGGGCCAACCCAAAAAACCCTCTAAAGCCCAAAGCAAAGAAAAACACCTCAAAGAAAAAGAAGGACACAGGAAAATGGGGTGAGTTCCATAAGAGATCCACTCGTAACACAAGTGAGTGCCAGTCCAAGCAGTCACTGGTGGCCAAGCTGAAGGCTTCTAAATCAAATGCATGTTCTAACTCGCAGTCATAACCCAATCAGGGAAATGATAAAGGGGAGCATATCATTGACATGGAGACTAGTGCCACTATGGTCACCACCAAGATCCAGAAGAATGAGACTGAAGACCCAGAGGAGGGGGAACACCTCTTCCACTCATAGATGTGGGTGAAGGGTTCTCCTCTGCAATTTCTTATCAATAGTGGGAGCCAAAAGAACCTTATTTCAGCAGAGGTCATGAAGTGGCTGGGCCTATCGAGTACAACACATCTGCAACTGTACACCATCTGGTGGCTTCACCAAGGATGAGATCTCTGCCTCAACCAACAATGTCTCCTTCTCTACATCATTAAGGCCTTCACATATGAGGTACTGTGTGATGTTTCTCCATTTAAATTTTGTGATTTATTATTAGTACAACCATACTTTTGGAAGAGAAATGTTGTATATGTGTCCAAGCCTCACTTTCTGATTATTACTTTGGGAATAAGTTGTACAGTATACTAGAGGTAGCCCCGCCTACTTCCATCTCCTTGATCATTGTAAAGCAATGCAGTAATATCATTTCCTAGACCAGGAAATTTGTTTTCTTTATGATTTTCCCTTAGGGAAAGAAGAAGGTTTTGGCCACGTCTTCCAGAAAAGGATCCTCCGCACAACAACAACAGACGGACAAGGTCATGGAGGAGTGCAGGGACATTTTCGCCTCACCTACATGGCAACCTCTACACTTTCATGTCAAGCACTCCATCGATTTGACCCCAGGCATGCTGCTACCCAATGAACCTATCTATCAACACTTTGTTCTGGGTAATGATGAGATCAAGAGGTGGATTCAGGAGATGTTGCAGAAAGGGCACATCAGGCCAAGCTCATCACCTCGTGGGAGCCTCATCTTATTGGTACAAAAGAAGGATGGGACTTAGAGACTCTGCATTAACTATTGGGCTTTGAACAAGATCACTTTCTTGAATAGGTACCTAATCCATGGATTGATGACCTTTTGGACCAGCTCAAGGGGCCAAATATTTTAGCAAGATTTACTTGAAGTCCAGTTATCACTAGGTGTCCATCGTACCCTTCGATTTTTGGAATACTACCTTCAAATCCAAGGAGGGCCTTGTCAAATGGTTGGTCATGCCTTTTGGGTTGACGAATGCCCCCAAAACCTTCATGAGATTGATGCACAACATCTTGTGACCCTTCACCAATGAATTTGTGGTGGTGCATTTAGATGACCTCTTGATCTTCAGCCACATTTGGGAAGAGCACCTTGACCATATTTGATATGTCCTTCAAACCCTGCGATAACACAAGCTATGTGCCAATTTGGAGAAATGCACTTTTGGCACGAACCATGTTCAATATTTGTGGTACATCATTGATGAGCATGGTGTGCATGTGGACCCAACCAAGATACAAGTCATTTGGGATTGGCCACCCCAACCACTGTAATAGAGCTCTACATATTTCTAGGTCTTGCCAATTTCTATCGTAGGTTTGTGTTGGGGTTCTCTCATATCACTTGGACTTTAAGTCAAGTCACCAAGGGCAAAGTGATTTTTTTTTTTAGTTTGAAGCTGAACATAAGGCATTTTCCAAATTGAAGCATCGCCTCTGCTTGATACTAGTGCTCACATTACTAGACTTGCAACAACCATTTTAGATTGAAACAAATGCCTCTTACTATGTTATCAGTGAAATTATTACTCAGTAGGGGCATCCAATGAATTACCATAGTGAGACACTTTCAGACACAATTCAAAAGTATCCCACTTATTACAAATAAATGTATTCCATTACGTAGGCTTGCCATCAATAGAAGCATTACATTCTCGAGAAGGAAATAGTCGTCTACATAGAACACCAACCCTTGCAACTCATATAGACACAAGGGAAGTTAAAGAAAAATCGCTATCAGAGATGGTCCACATATATGCAACAGTTCCATTTCAACATTAAATACAAGAAGGGTATGACCAATTATGCTGCAGGCTACCTCAATCGACCACTAGTCATGGCATTGATCACTATGCTCGATTCCTATGAGCACGAGACTTTGGGGTGGTCGCATCTTTACAAGTGCGATCAAGAATTTGACAACAAATACCAAACACTCCTAGAAGGTAAGCAAGTTCCAAATTTTCACCTCCAAGATGCACTATTATGCCACCTGGGATACATCTATGTTCCTTCAAGCGAGCATGCCAAGATGATTTGGGAGGCACACTATAGTTGGGTCGCTGGATATTTTGGAGTAGAGAAAATAGTGGCAGTACTGTAGAATTATTTTTATTGGCCAAACTTTCATCAGGATGTTGGGAAGTACATTAGATCATGCACTACCTATTCCATTTCCAAACCAATGATCAAGAGGCAAGGCCTATATACTCCTTTGCCTACTCCTAGTTAACCTTGGGAATCCATCTCCATGGATTACATGTCAAGCCTTCCTTCTACTAAGCATGACAACACCTACGCCTTTGTGGTCATCGACAAATTCTCTAGGATGGCCATTATGGTGACCTACAAGAAGAGCATCACGATAGAGGCCACTACTAATCTCTTCTTTGAGTGAGTGTGGGTACACTTTGGGATCCCATAGTCCATTATCTTAGATCGGGACATCATATTTCTAAGTGCATTTTGGTCAAGTATCTAGTTGATGTTGGATACCAAACTTACTAAGTCCATGACTTTCCACCCCCAAAATGATGGCCAAACAGAGGTCGTCAACAAGATGATCATACACAGTCTGCGCATGTAAAACTTGAAACATCCATGTGCATGGGATGAAAGCCTCCCCTATGTCCAACACAACTACAATAGAGATCTCCATAGCTCAACGAGCCACAATCCCTTTCAGGTAGGGCTAGGATTTCAACCATGATGTCCCACTGATGTGGCCATACCATTTGTAGCCACTCAGGTAGATTTGAATCACATCCAGTTTGAAGTCGACAGGGCTAACAACTTCATTGAGCACATTCAACACATATACCAGCAAGTGTTAGGTCCCTATAATACTAATTATTCCCCCATTACTATTGTCATTGTAGTCCTTATTTTTATTGTTGTGCCCTTATATTATTATTGTTATGTCAGCTTCGATCATACTATGACCCCTTACACTCCTATAAATAGAAATGAGGTTTTGTCATTTGTATCATCCAATAATTGTTAATTTTTGTAATGTAAAGGAGGTTTCCCCCTCAAACAGGTTGATTTTGAAGTCATTGATCTATCTTTTCTTCTATTTTGTGAGTTGGTTGCATAACATTTGGTATTAGAGCATTAGATTCTAGGGTTTTGCTGCTCCAAAAAGGCTATCATGGAATTTTCGCTATAACGTTTTTTATACAACATTTCAGAAGATGAAATTAAAATACATTTGAGCTGGAATCTTGATGAACCTCGGGTCTGAGTTTCAGATGTTTTCTCGCTATATTTTCAGAGATATGATCCAAGGAAGTTAGGGTTTCTGTAGGATCCCGAATTACATCCCAAACATGTGACCTTGGGAAAATCATCATAACTTTCTCTCTGAGCATCAGATTGAAATTTCGTAAGTAGTTACAGAAAGAGGACATACTCTAGTTTTCTATTGATTGTTTTTAGGTCCTAAGGTAAGACAAATGACACATGGAAGGTCGTACAAGTTCGCTCTATTGAACTAGTCTATAATAAGATCAATGTAGGAGATTTGACATAACTCTTTGTTGAAGAATCCAATCTTGATCTGACTAGTGGGGTTAGAAATAAGACTCAGAGAGCTACCATAGTATGAAATTCCAAACCTTTGAGATCCTAAATTTTAAAGATATAACAGATTCAATATTGAGCTCCTACAAAGCGAAAAAAGGTGTGTAGTTTTTTTAAAATATTTGCATAAGTTTGGTTTGAAAAATTAGTTTGAAGTGATTCAAACGGAATAATGAGGAATAATTATCATTAACTGATGACCCAAAGAAATAAAGTGGAAACACCTAGTAAGCAACTTGAAATTTTTTCCATGAATCATGAAGAAGAGGAAGAAATGCAACATGATATATCAAAATTATGAGATCAAGTGCAACGATTTTCACTCTCGCAAAAAGTAAGAGAAGCTAAGATGGATGGTTTAAAGAAAGGAATGGAAGCTAATGTGAATGGAGTGGAAGCTAATATGGATGGCATGGAAGCTAAGATGAATGGCATAGAAGCTAATATGGATGGTATAGAATAAAAACTTAAAGGCAACATGGAAGATTTGAAGATAAATTTGACAAACTTGCTACAAGAAATGCTTACTAATGGTGAAAGGGTAGTAAAGGAAACTCATGATGCGAAGAAAAGAAATTTTAATCATGATTTCATAAACACTAACGTTGGATTGAAGACCTGCCATGTTCCAAAGATCGATATGAGGAAGTTTGATGGCAAGGATCCCATAACATGGATACTACAGATGGAGCAATATTTCGATCTCCATAATGTGAAAAACACACAAAAGGTACAAATTGCAAATTTATAGTTGGAACCAAATCAGTTTGTATGGTATGAATGGATTTTTTATCGCAAACAAGTTTGCACTTAGGAAATTTTCACGAAAGAAATGATAGCACATTATGTGGATACAAAAAGCAACACCTTTTTTAGCCAATTGATAAATCTCAAACAAAAGGGTTCAATGATGGAGCACATTGAGGACTTCCAAAAATTGAATATAAGGCTAAAATATATTCCAGAGGAGCATAGGATTGATGTGTTCATAGGAATTTTAAAGGATAACATCCAACATGAGCTTCGCCTTTGGGAACCTGATTCATTGGTGAAGGCATTAAAATTTGCAAAAAAAAATGGAAAAAGAAAATTATGGCAATAGGGAAGCCTACCACTCATAACTATAAATATGGAAGTGTTGTTTCCCCTATCCTTCCACAACCTAAAAGGTTGACACCACAATAATTTGAAGAAAAAAGAGAAAAAGGGCTTTGTTACAGTTGTGATAGAAAATACAGTAAAGGTCATAAGTGTGTTGAGAAGAAATTATTTTACATAGATTGTAAAGAGGAGGAAGAAAATGAACAAGAAATGTAAAAAGAAGAGGAAATACACCAGGAACAAACCATAGAGAAAGAAGAAATGAATCCGACCATATCTTGTAATGCATTGGCCAAAATTACCACTCCTCAAACTATCAAGATAGAAGGTCATGTCAAGAAGAAAAAGGTAATAGTGTTGATTGATTCGGGTAGTACCCATAATTTTATTCATTGTAAGTTAGCCAAGGAATTGAATTGCTTCCTATATCTAGCACTAGAGTTTCAAGTGATGGTTTCAAGTGAAGGAACCATAAATTGCTCTAGAAAGTGCCATAATATCAAGCTATCCATGGGAGAATATGTATTGAATAGCCTAATTCTTTCCGTTCCAATGGGTGGTGCTGATGTTGTATTAGGAGTCCAATGAATACAAGCTTTGGGTACGTTAGATTTTAATTTTCAAGAAAGTTTCATGAAATTTTCTTTGGAAGTAAAGGAAGTTGAATTAAGGGGTATCACAAGGAAACCAGGAAAGATAATCAACTTTAACATAATGACAAAGCTTCTAAAGAAAGAACAACGAGGTGTAGTTGCACAATTATGTTCACTAGAGGTTCCTACGTCGAAATTATCTATTTCTCCAGTTCTCCAAAATGTCTTGGACAATCATTCCAAGGTATTTGAGACTCCCAAAGGCCTCCCACCTATTTGTGATCATGATCATGCTATTCATTTGATTACAAGAACTGTTCCTCAAAACATAGGGCCTTACATATATCCCTATGTCCAAAAGAGTGAAATTGAACGTATGGTTGCATATATGCTAGAGGCTGGTATAATTCAACCTAGTCAAAGTTCTTTCTCTGCTCTAGTAGTATTGGTGCATAAGAAGGATGGATCATGGAACTTGTGTCGAGATTATAGGGAGCTCAACCAACTCACTATTAAATATAAATTTCCCATTCTTGTCATTGATGGATTATTGGATGAATTACATGGATCAGTTTACTCCCTGAATCAGAATGAAGACTGAAGACATTCTGAAAACAACACTTAGAACTCATGAGGGTCATTATGAATTTTTGGTCATGCCTTTTGGCCTTACCAATGCACCTTCTACATTTCAAGGTTTGATGAATTCCATTTTCAAACCCTTCCTTATAAAATTCGTGTTAGTATTTTTTAATGATATACTAATCTACAACAAGTCTTGAAAGGATCATGTTCAACATGTTGAGAGGGTGCTCAAACTATTCGAGGAGAAACAATTATATGCAAAAATCTCCAAATGTTTCTTTCGAGCACAAGAGGTGGAATATCTGGGTCATATTGTATCTCATGAAGGTGTTAAGGTAGACCTTAGCAAAATTAAAGCCATTAAGTAATGGAAAACCACCACATCCATAAATCTTCTGAGAGGATTTCTGGGGTTGACAGGGTATTATCACAAGTTTGTTAAGAATTATGGGAGAATAACAACACCTCTAACAACATTATTGAAGAAATATGCATTTTCATGGACTCCATAAGCAACAAAGGCCTTCTAACATCTTAAAGAGGCAATGTGCCACGCACTGGTCTTAGTTACGTCGGGCTTCACAAAAACCTTTATTGTGGAATGTGACGCCTTAGGAAATGGAATTGGTGTTGTTTTTGTTGACACCTAATCATAGGGATTCGGTGAACAACTGTAACTAGTGTAAATAAATAATAGAGAAAATGGAGAGTCATCAGGAGATGAAACTCAACAGTCACTCCCTCTTGTATATAATAATGAACAACCTAAATGAATAATATAATCTCATTTTGAGGAGTTACCTCCTAGTCTAACATGGAATCAGAGCCAACTCCATTTTTGGCATTCCAGTCTACACTTGTAACTCCCTCCTGCCTATGTTCTGCCTATTTTGTAGAACTGACGCCTCTGCCATGCTCCTGAGGCCTGAACCACCTTCCATACACTATCATGTGTGGTTTTTTATTCCTGAACACTACTTGAATGTTGGCCCAAACGTTGGTCTATACCTCCATACCTAGGATACTCCAACGTATTTTGGCAGCTGCATATGCATTGGTACTACCAGGACTTCTCGGGCTTCCATTACGCCTCTCCAAAATTGTGCAACCACTGCTACAAATGAGTTTGAAGCTCCTGAATGGTCCTTCAAATTTTGAATCATCTTTTCACTGAAATGTAAAGTTGCGATTTCCAGTTTTGTTTCCTTTGATTTGATGGGTTCTAAATAAGAATGTTTGCATTTTAGAAGAGTTACTTGTGCTTACACCGATTCTAGAATTTTCTGTGGGAAGTAGATCATCTCGAGTAAACCAGATAATCTGAGCTTATTTAACTCTATATGCTGCATCATTTGGCTATACCGCGTTGTTTAGTTCACACCCCTTCCACCTGAGACCCATCTATCTTATCAAAGAACAACTTGCTGCCGACGTTCTGAACTACAATGTCCCATAAATAGATAGACCGCGGAGCACACATCAATGTAGCCGGGATTGCACTATAGCAAATATAGTGGCCTTATCCTCACTTGCGAGTCGCCTAATAACAGGATCATCAATAGCGGTTACCTTGAAGAAGTTCCGGTTCTTGAAACACTCTAGGCACTTCTTGCTCTTCGATACACTGCTCCTATACACAGACCTCCCATCCGTTCTACTCCCATACGCATACCTCCCCTCCACTCTGCTTCCTCAAATCACTAGTCATTACCTTCCCGCAGCTCTTCCTCAAATCGCTAGTCATTACCTTCTCGTAGCTCTTCCTCAAATCGCTATTTATTACACTGCTTCCTCTTCCCCGCGGCATCACACTGTGGTAATACTCCTCCTCCCATGGTAATACAACTCCCTCCCCCACATAATCTCTCTCTCATATAACAACTACCCCATATAATACCTCTATCCTAAAATATCAAATTGCATTTTTTACACCAGAAGTACAATTTTAGCAACCAAAATTGCATTTTTTTACCACAAAAGTTTTTTTTTTTTTTTTACAATACTTAGGTTTTACAATGCATTCAGTGATATCTATTACGGGAGTGATTCTCACCGGCAAAGAGAACTATCTAGAATGGTCGCGGAAATCAAACACACTCTCATTTTTAATGAGCTGTGGAAAAGAGTGTGTGTTGGAGACAAAGACAAAGAGCCAGAATAATCTACCTCAGACAAGGAATTTACCATTTGGGAAAATAAGAACAGCAAGGCTTATGCATTGATTGCAACATCAGTAAATGAAGAGGTGAGTCACCATATGTTGCCATTTTCAAATGCTTTCGAAGCCTTACAAAAACTAAAGGAACTCTATGACTCACACTCTGCACTTGAAGTTGTTCAACTCATGATTAAATTGTTCACCCTTGAATTACAAAATGACGATCCTCTTGCTCTTACATTAGAAGTAAAATCTATTATGCATGATATCAAAGTAACTAATGTTGAACTGGACATTCCTCTAATAGCTTTTCTCAAGGAACTTTATCCCACTTACTCAAATTATCTTGAGTCATTGCAAGCAAACGGAAACCTCAAAGATATTACCTTTGACTCCCTTGTGAAAAAAATTGCTGAAAGAGAGAAAGCTTTTGGGAAGAAGACAACTCCTTAGTCTTTTGAAGAGGCTGTGTGTCTTGCACATATAAAGAAGAATCTTTCTCAAGATTCTTCCAGAGGAAGAGGTGGTCGAAGAGGAAGAGGAAGAAATTTTAGAGGCAGGGGGGGCAGACACTTTCAAGAAGAAAAGTCAGATTTTCATTGCATACGCTGCAAAAGAGATGGATCACATGATGCATCCACATGCAAGTTTCCTTGGGATAGAATTGAGTAGGAAAGAAACCAACCCAAAGGTAAAACTAATGACAAAGAGAAAGGTAAAGCACCTGAATCCGCTCACTATGTTGTGGCACACTGTAATATTGGAGTAAATGAAGACTTAGTTAATGCTTCACTTGCTTCTTGGAAAAATGATTGGTTGCTTGATTCAGGAGTAACTTGCCACATGACTTTTAGAAGAGATTTGTTTGAAGAATTTTCTAACAATGTTGATGGACTAGTAAACTTTGCAGACAAATGAAAACTCAAGCCATCAGGGCTTGGCATAATCAGGCTTAAATTTCCTAGTCTTCTAGACTTTCTTCTGCATCATGTTTTATATCTCCCATAGTCGAGGAGAAACTTGTTGTCCTTGGTCCACATCCACCAGAAAGGACACTCCATTCATATGTTTGATGGCAAGCTTGAGGTAAGAAAAGCATCAGACCACTCACTTGTCATGACAGGGATAGAAGAAGAAATACTTCTCAAGCTGTAGGGTACCTATGCTCGTGCACAAAATTTCTCATACAATTCTCATTATGAAGAAGGTACATTTCCATCAAGTTTATTATGGCATGCTAGATTTGGACACTTAAACTATGACAGCCTCCGCTTGTTGAAGAAAAATGGTGTTACTGGTTTGCCTACAATTCCTAGGAAACTTAAGCAATGTGATGCTTGCATTCTAGGAAAGCATAGCAAACAGTCTTCTCATGATTCACATTCCAAAGCACATAGAAAACTTGAACTCATTCATTCAGATTTATGTGGTCCAATGCCCGTTCCTTCTGCAAATGGAAATAAATATATGATGACATTTATTGATGACTACACTAGAATGTGTTGGGTTTATTTATTGAAGAACAAATCTGATGCTTTTCAAACATTCAAGAACTTTCATACATGGATTGAAAATGATGCATAATATCATATTGGCTCTATTCACATTGAAAATGGAAAAGAATACACTTCAAATAAATTTGAAAACTATCTTCACCAACATGGGATGAAACATCAAACAGTTGTGCCTTATAATCCCCAACAGAACGGAGTAGCTGAAAGAATGAATACGACAATCTTAAATATGGTGCGCTCCATGATGTTTTTCAAAAATGTAAAATTGATGTTTTGGGTTGATGTAGTTCTATGTGCTATATATGTAAAGAATAGATTTCCATCTAATGCTATTAGAAACAAGACTCCTTATGAAATGTGCTATGGGCACATTCCTTCGGTAAAGCATTTCAGGGTCTTTGGTTCCACATGTTATGCCTTGATACCAAAGATACATAGAAACAAAACTGGTTCAAAGAGTTGTAAGTGTATCTTCCTGGGGTATTCAAACACCTCGAAAGCATACCATCCCTATGTCCAAGGAACCACAGACAAGATTGCTCGGATCCTTAAGAGGTATGATATTCCCTCTTCATTTAGACCCCTCAACACCATTCGTAATTCCCTCCGGTCGGTTAAAGATCCCGTTAACCCTAAGGACATGAGGGGCGTCTACTTGATCCCTTGTTCTTGTGGGACCCCCTACATCAGGGAAACAGGGCGCTCCATCCATCAAAGGATCAAAGAACATGTAGCTGACCTAAGACACAGGAGAACCAAGTCTTCAGCATTAGCAGAACATGTGGAAAAGACCAAGCATCAGGTGTGTATTGAGGAAGCCAAGGTGGTGGCTAAAGTTGCTCAGTTCCATCATTGGAAATTCCGGGAAGCTATTGAGATCGAAAGAAGGCCTAACAATCTCAATAGGGATGACGACTAAAAGATCAATAGATGTTGGATCCCTGCCCTTTCGTCATAATCCTTCTTCTCTTCCCCCTGCTGCCCCCTTTCATCTGTCTCGCTTTTGAGGTTCCCCTGGAGCCTTCTTCCGAATTTTTCGGTCTTTCTCCTTTTTTATGGATATTAGTAAGTATTCTCGTTACTGGTATATATATATATTATTAATTTTTAAATTTTTTTTTTATCTATTTTTTTTTTTTTAATCATTTAATTATTTACTTATTTATTT
>APFE031393388.1:0-25415 GCA_000404065.3 Pinus taeda | reverse complement strand
TAATATAAAAAATAATAAAAAATGTTATCGGGTCGGCAGTTTCAATCGGCACACATTATAAACAACCCCGATATACCTCCACCCCCGACTTACCGATACCATAGGAACTCATCGGATCGGGGATTTATTTGAAGACCCCCGATATCCTCCACCTTCCCAACGGCCGATATACCGATGACCTCCTCCCCGATATGCCGATCCGAAAAGCATTAAAGGCATTACCATAAATTTATTGCACATGGGTTAATTCGATAGTTTTTAAGGAAGGGTGTGCGTTACCATATGAACCGTTAATGGTTCAATAGTTTACATGGTCATGTTTTAAAGGTTAGTGTAATATATGAGTGAAGGTTAGTGAAGTTTATGTGTTAGTTTATATATGAGTGGAGTTAATATGTGAGGTAGGGTAATATAATTAGTTTATATTAATATATATTAGTTATATATATTAAACGTAATATGTAATATTATATTATTTAAAATAATATGTAATCATATTATTATATTAGTAAATTAATATTATTATTTATTAATTAATTTAATTTAGATTAAATATTATTTAGAATTAGTTTTTAATTAGATTCAATTTGTTTATAAATAGTTAATTAGATATTTGTTAGTTAGTTTATAATTAGCAATTAAATTAGAATTAATTAAGGACTAATTCAGGATTTAATTTTTAATTCAAATGCTCATTTTTAGCCCAGCAACAGAATTTCTAGATTTATATCAGATTTGGCCCATCAACTTTGGAAGCTCATAACTTGAGTTCTACTTGGCCAAATGAGGCCCAGGACGGCTCATTGGAAAGAGAAAATCAAGGAGAACATTTTGGAGGAGGTTTCACCAACAGATTTGATCATTTATTGGACCAAAAATCAGGCAGAAGATCAGGCTCCGAATTTTGGAAACAAAATCAATTTTCTGAGTCATTGTTTTCAATTTCATTTGTCCAAAGCCTTTTCTAATTGCAGATCCATTGGCCAATGATATCCTTTGCCAATCAAATCATTCCAAGCATCAATACGTAGCTTATATTTTGTTTTTAATTATTTATTTAAATAGGATTTGATTGGGTTTGATTTAATTGCCAGAAATGATATTTTGATTGCATTTTAATTTATTTTGATTTCTTTTGCAGGAAAACAGTGGAAGAAATATGGAAAAAGAATCTCAATCAATGAGAAGGCTCCAGCTATTGAAGATCAGAATTGGGAGCAAGTAAAATTGGATTTAGCAGAATTCTCTTGAACAAACTCTCCTCTCTAAACATTCTTTTACAAAGACTATAAATAACAGATTGCAGAATGGAATAAGGTGGCTCTCCTCTGCAATTTTAGAACTTCTAAAAGCACTATTGTAATTGGAATTTAGAGTTGTAGGAGGGAGGAGTGAAAAATCTCAGATCTGGGAATTATTGAGGATTTTCCCTTTGTATTTTGAATTATGTGTGAGGGGCAGAGTTTGCACTATTGTGGTTCTGGTTTTGAAGACAGAAACTCAAGCAATGTAAAGGGCTGTTGGAGACCAAGAACAGAGGAATGGATGCAATAAATTGGTATTTCTAATACTATTATTTCAAATATCAGTTTTAATTTTGTGGTGATATGAATGTATCATTTTATTCATGTTTGTGCACTATTGTTAATATGGGTAATTTGTCACAATCTTGTTATTATGTATTTCTGTTTTTTATGAATTAATTTCTCATTTCAGAGTAACTATTTACTCTGAAATTTATCTTATGAAACCAATTTATTAAATAATAATGTGTTGTGAACTATTTCCACACATCATTATTCAATTATTGGATTTATTGATTTGATAATCAATATCATTTTGTGAACTACTTCCTGAATGTTGTTGATTTATTATTTCAGTTTTAAAGGTCTCAATAAAATGTGTCTTGGTAACCATAATATCAGTTAAATGAATTACTTCATCAACTTGATATTCATTATCAGCAAGACATATTTAAAACCCAATATTTTAATTATCTTGCTCTTAGTTGGGTTAGATCTATATCTGCCTAATTAAGATAGGATTTAGATTAGTTTCTTTTGCTTGCATCATAGAATAAGCTTGCACTTAGAGTAAAATCTACATTCTTTTTAGTCCTCTCCTCAAAGAGGCAAAATTTTAGTTGTGGTTTGGCTGAACCTAAATCAGCTTAAGGGTCATTCTCTTGCCTAATCAGCAAGGAGAAGTGATCTGATGTCCCTGTCTATTGGTAGTTAAAGATACATTATAAGCCAATAGCAATAGGGAGAAGGTAACTGGACCTAGATGAACAGTCGGAGCCACCACACCAAACGGAAAAGGAGCTTCTTTTAAGGTCCGGACCGGGTGGTTATCCCCCAATGTTGTTGCAGCGATTTTCGAGGCATCAACAGTTTCATAACACTAAATACGTGTAAATAAAAAAAATACGAAACACTTACCTACATGAATTTTCGAGCTATAGACCTCAGTAATGAAATTCACATGACATGTCTTTCTATCCATCCATGCATTATAGAGAATAATTTTGTTTTTGTTCCTAATAAATTTCAATAAACAAACCTTTGCATCCATCCTTTGTATGGAAGCTTCATTTAGGTTTTGTAGTGGCACCTTGTTCCAAGCAGCCTCAATACCCTCTTCTTGATTAAAATCTCGGTATACTTTCTTCATAGGACCATGACCCAATAAATATTCATAGCGACCATTCCTACCAATGGGATCCAGTTTCACAAAGAGATCTCTTCCCTTATCACAGGTGTCATATTCTACATTAAGCATTTTTGTACCTCTTATAAAGGAAATGTAACCCTAACCTAATATTCCAAATTAGGTTGCTCTTCTAATTTGAATTTGAAATTAAAAAACAAAGAATAATTTTCTGATCTTATTTAATATTGATTAAAACTCCAAAATATTTCTTAAACATCTAATCCAAAAAATTTCACAAAATGCTCAAACTTCAAAGCAGGGAACCCACAGTTTAGTTGAATTTTTGTCACCCCAGAAACAATAAAAGTTAAAACATAAGATAGTTTAAAAATTTGAAATCTATTATATGAAAAATATATCAGATATGAAAAATATATCGTATTTACTTGCTTATGAAGGACTTCATGGTAAGAAATTAAGGAGGCATGAATACGAATAAATAAAAAAATATCAAAGAAAAGGCAAAAATGCATACATTTCGAACCCTTGCGATAGAGTATTCTCCCTCTTGTAAATTGTGGAAATAATGAGATATTCTCCCTAGTGGATAATCGACAAGCTATCTATGTTAAACTCCTACGAAATTCCCTAAATGCATCATTCCATGAAGCATGATGTTAGCAACTTAGAACATGGTGGAGCACTCCCCATGCATGAAAGTACGAATTCCAGTAGATTCTTATCAAATTTAAGGAAAAATAGAGCTCATTTTCTACAAGATTAGTGATCTCAATCCTAAATATTAGCAATCTCAATCCATAATATATGGCAAGAGAGAGGAAGATGAGGATATTTTAAAGCGACAAATAATAGTATAAGAAGCAAAACATTTATTATTTATGTTTTCTCATCCAAAACCACACATACCAGAGAGCAGGGGGAGACCAACACATACCACAACATATCCCAAACCAACCATTCAATGAACAACCATGTTAGTATGATAGTCAATAATGTTTTAGTGACTGCTACTATTGATAACGTTCATGCTACATAGGTATTGATGAATTTGAAAAGTTAGTTTTCATTCAAAATGCCAACTACACTGACTATATGGTGATTGTATGTAACAAACAAGTTAGGGACACTGGCCTTTCAGGATTAACTTTTTAAAGGATCGACCTTTCAATCAGACTTTCTATCTTTCATTAACAACTGAAAAAACTATCTCCATGCAAAACAATACAATGAATCAAGATCAAGACTGGAACTATTGGAAATAACAGTTACACTTCAGTGAAAATATGCAATACTTTGATAATAACTACTTTCATAGTCCACGATTTCCGATGAGCTCCTACCTAAAGATGCCCTTGAAGCAAGGGAAGTTTTCATAGGCCCTTTCATTAGACGGGATTGTGAGTTTTGAACCTAATTCAACTATGTTCAAGAGATAAGTATTTGAAAAAGAGGAAATGGGTGAGTAGCCATAGGTTGAAGAACATTAAGAGGCAATTGAGGAATAACGTTAGCACTCTGGGAAATTTCAGGGGCTATTGAAGGTGCCAAACAAGGCATCATGTATGGGAAGGGAAAACGCATAAGAAATGGCATAGGTTGAGGACTTCCATCAAGTAGTGAGGAAGGATAGGACATTGGTAGAATAGGGAATGACATGTGTGAAGTGGAAGGGATATCATTATTGGCGGGATGTTCCATGCCATTGTAACTCAATACCATGACCTTGTTCTACTTAAATGTCATGGAGCTCTTGTCCTCAATATAGGAGATACCCCCAAGGTGACATACCTTGTCTTTTTATATTAGATATATACTCTAGTACAAAATGGCTAATTAGTTACTAAAAAAATGACTAAAATTTGCATATAAACGACCATTTTTTAGTTGATGACCAGTAGTAGCTAATTTAAATTATCTTATAACACGACCAAATTTAGTTGTTTTAGCTTAGTCATTAATTGGTTGTCTCAATTTTATCATTTAGTAGTATATTTAGTCATAAATTCGGTCATTAATACAGTATATGATCATCGTAGAAAACTGATTAATGACCAAAGAAATATGACCAAAATGTTGGTCACGTTATAAGATACTATAAATTAGCTACTAATAGTCATATATATGAAAAATTTAGTCATCGCTTAAAATCAATTAATGACCAAAGAAATATGACTAAATTTTTGTCATGTTATAAGACACTGTAAATCAGCTACTAGTAGTCATATATATGCAAAATGTAGTCGTATTTTGTAATCACAAATTTATCAATTGCAGTAGTCATTTATCTTTTCTTGGTAGTTTCATATTCATTATATAAACAACTAATTTAGTAGTTTATATTCATTTCATTTACTTTCATTAATAATAATTATAAACGACTTATTTAGTGATATATTCATTTACTTGTATTCATCATTAATTAGTATAAACTATTAATCTAGTAGTTTTAGATTAATTTTGTGCTCATTATTAATCAACATAAATTAATTAGTATGAGTTTGTGACTAAATTAAAAAAAAAAATCATACAATGTGCATGTTCATCTAATATGAAAACACAAAGTTACATATGTTAATTACAATATTAAACAATATCAACTACAACTATAAATAATTTCAACCACAAAAAATATATTATACGAAATGTCAAGTATTACAATATGAGTTTTGAACTTAATATTTGTTAGACTGCAATTTACACATGAAATATTGTTTCATCACTTTAAAACATTATCATTGTGTTGCCAAGACAATATTGCACGTGAATTCACCAACTATGAAGACTTGACCAATAGTCTCTATGTGTGCGCCTTATGTGGGATATTGTCTCTAATGGTATCACTAGACCAATTCTCTTCTCACTCTCTTTTTTCATTTATCGCTCTAGTGTTTGTGTTCTACTCTTTCTTCAATTCTTGCTTCTTAACATCAATACTAAGTTCCTTTCTTGAAAACAAAAGAATATACAATATAGTATAAGACATGAAAGATAATGAACACTAGAATATAAACTAAACTAGACTATAAAAGAGGTATACAACATATACCTCAACATCAACAATGTCACAACCGTTTTCTCCCATCAAAGAAAGAAAATCGAACAAGTTTTCTTCACTTGGGTGATAATGGCCACTATGTGGCCAGATGACCTGTATAAACAAAGAAAATAAAACATCACCATAGAAAATAACACCTAAGTAACTTAGTATTCAATCTTCAGGAAAACCTTAGGCACATTCATGTTGACTGTGTTACATGCTAAAAATATCAAGTTGTGGATAACTTGTGAAAACTAATAATCTGAGGTGTGATGTCTAACCCTTGTTCTTTTATTCACAACAACATTTCATTATCTAACACATGAACTTGGTCAAGTATATAAAAAACATGTGCTCAAATAGCAACATGAAATTAAACTTTTCTAACAGCCATGAAAACATGTTAACACAAAACAGCTAAAAAGATTTCAATCAATGAAGTGTAATTCTAATTTCATCTTCAAACTTTAGTTGTCGTTTGAATGGAAATGATGCCAAATATTTTCAATTTCATATTTAAAAGACAAAACAAAATAAAAATAAACATTCAAAATACAATCAAACAATAAAGACAGGATATCATGCATTGGACATTACAATTATAAAAAAAATTGTTTACTTGTCCACTGATGTCTTGTTTGGAATTTCTAAAACATTTTATTGCCCAAAATAACCATGAGATGAAAGAATAACAACATTAAAAACCATAGGAATCCCTACTAGAAACTCGAACAAGTTTTCTTTAGTTGGGATATAGTGGCCACCATCTGGCTAGATGACTTGTATAAAGAAAGTAAATAAAATGTCACTATAGAAAAGAACACCTTAGGAACTTAGTATTCAACCTTCAAGAAAAACCTTAGGCATAATCATGAAAACTAAGTTACATGTTTTAAGAGCCAATTGGTGAATTAGCATACCATATTTCCAAACCTCCATTTTTTATTGCACCAAACCTACTAACATCTAATACAATAAAAAATCATTATAGTGGATCAAGAAAGTCTCTACAAGAAACTTCTTAAGAATCGCCTTCTCCACTCTCCACTCAAGAGGAAAATTCAAAATGAAGATCCCCTTTTTGGCTAATCTCAAGAATCATGTATATCTGCATATACAAAACAACAGTGTAAGAGGAAAGTGTGCAGAAAAAAATATCTATAAAATTGAAATAGATGACAACGATGACATAATGAGAAAAAGGAATGAAAATTGAGAAACCTAATTTATTTACATAAGGAAAATGTCAAGTAGAAATCATAAACAAATCTCAATATTTACTCAAGCAAAATGTCACCCTTATTACCATTTGGTTCATACCAATGCTCCTAAACATCATCAAAAGTGTTGTTGTTTTAAGGTGCACCCTCAAGAGGATGATAAAGGGAGCAATGCACATGATTTCAAACTAGAAAATTTAAAAGAACCAAAAAATAATGTTGATATTTCTAGGTTCTAGAACATTCTTTACATATTAACAACCTTCTTTACAAAGAAAAGATGCATTAACCAGAAGCCCAAGGAATGGATTTGTTCTTTCATAGCACCACAATTGTCTACTATAAAGTTTACCAATTAATCCTAATGTCGCTCAAAATTTTCACAAAACCATTTACTAAGGAAATTGTCTCATTTATTTTTGACAAGATGAAGTTTGAAAAGTGAAAATTTATTTTGATTTGGAGTTGGTGAGACTCAGAGCTTGAGCATAATTTTGTGCTTATTACGCACCCATGTTCTCATCATGGTTTATGAGGTTCACGCTAAACACTTTGATAACTTTATATTGCAATCACCATGATATGGGACATTGCCATGATTATAATGTGGAGGGTGAATGGTAAAACCCCATTAGTTGACATATACTTACCTTGAGGAGAGTACATGTCCTACCCATTTAGGTATTGGCTCATTAAACGTGTAAATATCAATAACATAGAAGAGTGAATGCAGGCAATGGTTGTAATAAATTCATGTATCAATAAGAATCTTATACTTAAAGTGAGATAATAAGTATATAGAAGTTACCTAGATTTCAAAAAGTCAACTTTTAGTTCTAATTAAACAAGAACCCAAATGAAGAATCCTTCACTTCGAAAAATATGTTTACAAAATCACATTAATAAGATATGTATTTACTCACATACCTATCATAGTGAAAAACATAAGGATAAAAAAGATGAAACTCTTCATCTAAACTAATGCCTAAATGTTTCCAAGTGGTTCTTGATTAATGTTTTTTTCCACACTAATGTCTCCTGACATTGTGATAGAATTCATTGTCTCAAGGAATAGGTACATAAAATCTCCCTCTACATCAACACCATGTGAATCAATTTTATGTTGAAAAACCTAACTACCATCTTAAGTAATTTGATTGAAAAAATTCAATCCTGAGCTAACTATCTAGAAACCATATAGCAACTTGTAGTTTTAGTATTCTACCACAACTGGCCAAACAGACAAATAAAAAATCATCGAAACATGATACACTATTATGACCCAATCCATTAACTTCAAGAAATATAAATAATATATAATTGAAACATTTTCACAAAGCATCAAAGTTTGATCCTACATACCGTATTGAGTTGTGCTTCCATTTATTGAATGTCTTATGTGAAAATATAAAACCCAAAAAGTAAGATGACATTTATAATAGCACCAGAAAAACAATTTTCATATCCTTTATAAATTTCGAAAAATGAATGCATGTGAACAATGGGACAAACAAACAACTTAAATGGGAAAGCATATAACATGGTCCACCATTGTCCAAATCCATCAAACTCCAAGAAATTGAAGGAATAAATAATTGATCCATTTTCACAAAGCCTCAAAGTTTGATCCTACATATTTTATTGATGTGTGCTTCCATTTATTGAATATCTTATGTGAAAATGGAAAACTCATAAGATAAGATGGAAGTTTTAATAGAGCTCGAGATACAATTCCATATCCCTTTTATTATACTTTATAAATTTGAAAAAATGAATGAATGGAAAATAAAGGGGTGAGGAATATGCAATGTAAATTAGTCACTAGAGCAATTTTGGATGGTCAACCCAAGGAGAAAATCAAGGGAGGAAAGTAAAATGATGTTGAATTTCAAATGATAAGTGGCAAAAAGGGGAAAATATCTGTTTTTTGAATAAATTGATACATTGCATACAAAATCCTACAACTTATGAACAACTTGGGCTATTTTGCATGGTGTTTCAGGGATGGGGGTGAGGGGAAGGGTTAAAGGATGGCTAGGAGTTAACCCCAAATTTCAATTGGACAACCAAAAATATTTTTAAAAGATAAAATTTAAAAACAAAGATTCTAGAACATAGTCCTATAGTATAAGTCAATAAAAGTAACTTCCATACATAATAGATCTAATGTAACTAAAAAAAAGTAATAAATATTAGATAATAGATCTTAAAGATCTTGTATACATGGATGTTATAACTCCCAAAAGAAAGTGTTGATATAGGATACACAAACCTATCAAACATGGGAGTCAAAATTGTGAAGGCAATTAATCCTCATTACAAAAAAATACTACATAGTATTCATGCATGCAATGCATAGATAACTTTTGTCCAGGTTTGAATGTAGAACCACTTGGTAAATATTTTTATTTGATAACTGGAACCAAATGGGCATCATTTTCGATAGTGAGTATTCAAATATCCTCAAAATCATCCCAACAGATCTCCCAAAACTCCCTATTTTTAGTAAGAACCATATAGAGGAGTGGGGATAAGTCCCCAAAACCATCATAAGACATCTCCCAAACATCCCATTTTATGGAAAGAAACATTTAGAAAATTTGGGAGAGGATAACATATCCTTAGAGATGTCTCATTCAATATAGGGAAATTCCCCTTGCAAACCCTAAGGGTGGAAAAATTCAGAGGATGCATCCCAAAAGTAGGGACAAGTTCCCCTATGCAACATCATCCTCAGTGCATAATCCACATGATACACTATAAAATTATCTAAGAGAGTGACACACTAATAGATGAACTCACCACCAAGTGTATAAATTGACCTATATATCCACCAGTAGAATGTAAGTAAGGAAATTATTAAATCATTCCACAAATGCATGGAAGATAACATCTATCATATCTAAATAAAATTTAATACTAGAAAACCTACAATTGGAGGGCCTAAATTAAGGAACATTTGAAAATAAAACTTATAATTGGATACATCTATTGTACTTCCTACAAAATGCAAGCAGATTGTGGATTACAAATTTACAACCATGATTACATAAGAACTACTTACAGGTTTTAGGTGACCATACCCATGGGCTTCTTTGCAGAAATGAAATGTTTTGAAATTCCCACTAATGGATTTCAGAGCATCCAAATCATTTAGCTACTCCATTCTCATATTCAAACCACTCTTTTGGGTGCACACTACTAACCTTAGGGATAGTTTGGACAATGATTACTTGCATATCCATATATGCGACACCATATGTTACTTCATCATATCCTAATGATGCGATGATTAAACTTCACTTTAACGTAACAACCAGATGTAACCTTGGATTGGCAAGGGCTAGTGGTGTCCCTAAATATAAACAGGGTAGAGTCTTTATATCTATTAGGAACTCATTTTCTTTCTACACTACCTCCCACCACTCTTCTTCGAGTAAATTCAAGTTGAAGCAACCCTCTACTTGTTTCCTTGCTACCACAATTGCACAAGAATTAATCTTGTGGAAACCAACATTCAAGAGAGAATTAGTTCTAATAATTCAGCAAATTTTGAACCAGAGTTTAACATTGCATGCATGATATGGTTCTATAATTCCCTAATACATCGACATAAATATATTGGAACTCACAGAGTGCAGCGACCAGAAAAGTAGTGTACTTAAGAAGCCACAATATACATATGCTATAAAACTAAATATGATATAATTAATAATGGAAATAACATAAAACAAAAGGAAAACCTAACCCCTTATTGAATAATATCTTTATTTGAGCTTGTGAAATGCAATCTAGAGGTTGTAATCTCTCATCAATTCATATTATTTCAAACTAGCATGATCAAACTACGAATGAGTCTTAGACTTCCCTAAACATGAGCTCATATTCATTTTATTCTTCTTCTTTTAGTCCGTTGGAGGTGAACCCCTTATTATATTGTAGAGTTGGAGTTGAACCTTCTATCCCGTTTCAGAATTGGAGTTAAACCTTCTATCATGTTTCATAATTGGAGTTGAACATTCTCTTCTCCCATTGAAAATTGTTGGAACTAAACTCTCTTTAGTTAATTCACTAGATTTACAATTGATCCTCAAACTGTTAATTTCACGTGGTAGTCCAACAATCTTAGTGGCACTTCACCTCCTCCTGAGTTGTCTCAATGAATTCCCAGGCTTAGTGCATGGGGAATCTCCCTTTGACAGTCCCAATAACTTCTCATGCATTTGTCTTTAGCAATTCCATAGCAGTGCGTCAATTCTATAGAAATGCATGAATTTTGTGGCAATGCATGGATCCACAAAAGTTTTGTAGTAGTGGAAAAATCTTTATTACTCCTACTAATAAAATAAAATAAACAAGAAGAAATGCATATCAGAAGATAATATTTTGAGACTTAAATGAGCCCAAGGATGCTAACTTTATGTGGGATCAGCACCTCTAATAATGATTCTCACATTATCCTATTCATCTTTCAACTCATCCGACTAGAATTGGGCTTCAATTACCATTAATCTTCATAGTGATCATTCACATCATTCTAAATCCAAAATTACTCATGCTTCTCCTTTCCCAGTTCAAATGGATTCCCCTATAGGATGTTTTTAGGGTTGCTCTAATATCAAAACTGATGCAATTTTTTTGAGTGTACACCAGAAAAATTTGGAACTGACTCCAATTAGGTGTGGATCCTCTAGCTTCTACAAGCACATATTTGCAAAATTGATGAAGACACCTCCGGTCTGCACATATGTATATTTACACACCCTGTTCTAGCTCATAGGTAAGTCCAATAATACTTCTCAAAATCTCAAAAAAGTGTTATTAGCAACTAAGAAATACATTATGGCACACAACATTATAATTGAAGGAATCAAGAGAGATTTAATACCTAATTCTAGCATATCATAAATGAACATGAATACACAACTTGTGGCATCATAAACACAATCTCTTTATTTATTAGCTCCTCCTCTAATCTTTAATGCAACACACAGGCCCAAACCAAGGTTTCTATACAATGATTAATGCCACGGGCATGCTAAGGCTCCTCTGAGCACATTATCTCTATCTTTGTTACATAGAGGTAGGCTTGTTCCCTTGTACACAGGTATTACAATCACTATATCCTAAATTTCAAGAAATAAATAGATCTAAAGACCCAAACACCAATGCTGCCACATTTTTTGGGTGTTAGAGACCTGCTAAACAACACATAGGAATCTTGCTTCATGGTCTTGTTGTAGTTTCTCTTCTTGCCATTTTGTTCCAAAATCAATTCCTAGCTCCTCATGATTAATAAACCCAACAACTCCCATAAATGGGTCAATAATATGGATGTGTGTCATGCTCTAGTGCCCCTACATAAAGGACAAATCTATATAGACCCGAGTCTAAGATGCACTTCCCATTTTATGAAGACTGGAGTTACATATCTTGTATTTATATATTTCAGAACTCGGTAATTTGTGTGCATTTGATAGATCCTCAAGCTAAGGAACCCCCAGGTCAATATCAAACATGAATATAGATGGGTGTCCGCAAACATCATATTCATGTAGTCAATGTATTTTTTATATTTAATGTCCCGTCACATCGACATACAAACACTACAATGCCCGCCCATGTCTAAGCTATTAGCATGGACCTTAGCTCTTTCTCAATGCACCTAAGGTGGATGTGATCCAATTTCCAACTCTCCAAAAGCATATAGTAAAAATTACATCAAATAAGGTTTCTCACTATCCCTGAAAGGACATACTACCAGGGACATTGTGGCATAAACATATATATATGTAAAAAGGGTGGAGTTTCAACAGAAAGGATCCAACTTTGCATCATGAATAAAATCTATTCACTAGTAGTGGAAAAATCTTTATTACTCCTACTAATAAAATAAAATAAACAAGAAGAAATGCATATCAGAAGATAATATTTTGAGACTTAAATGAGCCCAAGGATGCTAACTTTATGTGGGATCAACACCTCTAATAATGATTCTCACATTATCCTATTCATCTTTCAACTCATCCGACTAGAATTGGGCTTCAATTACCATTCATCTTCATAGTGATCATTCACATCATTCTAAATCCAAAATTACTCGTGCTTCTCCTTTCCCAGTTCAAATGGATTCCCCTATAGGATGTTTTTAGGGTTGCTCTAATATCAAAACTAATGCAATTTTTTTGAGTGTACACCAGAAAAATTTGGAACTGACTCCAATTGGGTGTGGATCCTCTAGCTTCTACAAGCACATATTTGCAAAATTGATGAAGACACCTCCGGTCTGCACATATGTATATTTACACACCCTGTTCTAGCTCATAGGTAAGTCCAATAATACTTCTCAAAATCTCAAAAAGTGTTATTAGCAACTAAGAAATACATTATGGCACACAACATTATAATTGAAGGAAACAAGAGAGATTTAATACCTAATTCTAGCATATCATAAATGAACATGAATACACAACTTGTGGCATCATAAACACAATCTCTTTATTTATTAGCTCCTCCTCTAATCTTTAATGCAACACACAGGCCCAAACCATGGTTTCTATACAATGATTAATGCCACGGGCATGCTAAGGCTCCTCTGAGCACATTATCTCTATCTTTGTTACATAGAGGTAGGCTTGTTCCCTTGTACACAGATATTACAATCACTATATCCTAAATTTCAAGAAATAAATAGATCTAAAGACCCAAACACCAATGCTGCCACATTTTTTGGGTGTTAGAGACCTGCTAAACAACACATAGGAATCTTGCTTCATGGTCTTGTTGTAGTTTCTCTTCTTGCCATTTTGTTCCAAAATCAATTCCTAGCTCCTCATGATTAATAAACCCAACAACTCCCATAAATGGGTCAATAATATGGATGTGTGTCATGCTCTAGTGCCCCTACATAAAGGACAAATCTATATAGACCCGAGTCTAAGATGCACTTCCCATTTTATGAAGACTGGAGTTACATATCTTGTATTTATATATTTCAGAACTTGGTAATTTGTGTGCATTTGATAGATCCTCAAGCTAAGGAACCCCCAGGTCAATATCAAACATGAATATAGATGGGTGTCCGCAAACATCATATTCATGTAGTCAATGTATTTTTTATATTTAATGTCCCATCACATCGACATACAAACACTACAATGCCCGCCCATGTCTAAGCTATTAGCATGGACCTTAGCTCTTTCTCAATGCACCTAAGGTGGATGTGATCCAATTTCCAACTCTCCAAAAGCATATAGTAAAAATTACATCAAATAAGGTTTCTCACTATCCCTGAAAGGACATACTACCAGGGACATTGTGGCATAAACATATATATGTAAAAAGGGTGGAGCTTCAACAGAAAGGATCCAACTTTGCATCATGAATAAAATCTATTCACTAGACGTTGAGTGGGGCTCCAAATTACTCATTGACATTTTAGTAGGAAAATTGCAAAAAATCATATCCTTTAGATTGTCTTAATACATCTGTTGCAATCTTACAAGAGAGAATAGACCCAAACACAAAGAAAGTATCATAGAGAACTTTAATGTCTATTACTTTGTCAATATTCTTAATAAACATGTTTGTTGATCCACTCTTGCAGATGCTAGGATCATGATGTGAATACATTATCTCAATGGGATTTACATTAAGAGGCACAAAATTCAGCAAATCTCAAGCCTTGCTGGAATTTTCAACAATGCCATTGATATAGGCATATCCAAGAAAAGTCTTGGTGCTGATATCTCTATATATGCAAATAGAGAGAATGAGATGAATCTGCTGGAAGAGCCCATAAATCTAGCCATTGGTAACACTGAGGTCTAGATTCCCCACATACAGAAACGTTGATAGGAATTGATTAGGCAGATTGTTGTTGTCATTCCCAACAACCTGTTGCTGCTATGAAACAACAACTTTTTGGAGTTGGACTTGTATTTATGTCATACTATCTCTCTTTTATAGAAATTTGATCTCTACTCTCTTATATTGGAAAAATAGAAAGCACAACCTCCTTCAACTACTGGTGGGCTCCAGTATTGCAGCAATAATGCTGCAACTCCTGGGACTCCCTTCTTTACTTTTATCAACCCGGTAGTTCATAACAAACTTGGAAGCGATGGTGTTGTATGCACAAGTACTAGCTCTTGCCGCAGCTGTCACTTGGTCAGCTGGCACAAGTCTGCTAGGAGCTTAAGCCAACTTCTATGAGCTCTAGAAGAAGCTTTTTAATTGATGGATGAAAGCTAACTCAAAGGAAGCTAATATATTTGCGAAAAGAGATTTAAAAACTGAAGGAAATCGTAAACCCTAGCAAACCCTAATTCTACCAGCTAGTCCTATTGATGAAAAGAAGAGAATGCAAAATACTGAAAGAGATTCCATTATTTATGAGAGATTCTTCAGCGTAAATCACATAAAATTTCATTTGTCGACCCGTTTCGAACCAGCTGGTGTGTTTCATTGCCAGGACAAGTTGAAGAAATAGATCCAGCTTGGCGTGTTAAATAGTCTGAGCAGAGACTCCAACGGCTAAATTTGATTAACAGCTAATTCTTGACTTTGGGACCAAGGTCAAAATTTTATTTATTAATATAATATTATTTTTATTTATTTATTATTTTATAATGGAAATTAGTTGAACTAGGTAAAAAACATATAAAAAATAAAGTTATTTTATTTATTTATATGTTTTTTACCTAGTTCAACTAATTTCCATATAAAATAATAAATATAATAAAAATAATATTATATTAATAAATAAATTTTGACCTTGGTCCCAAAGTCAAAAATTCGCTGTTAATCAAATTTAGTCGTTGGAGTCTCTGCTCAGACTATTTAACATGCCAAGCTGGATTTGTTTCTTCAACTTGTCCTGACGATGAACCACACTAGTTGGTTCGAAACGCGTCGACAAATGAAATTTTATGTGATTTGCACTGAAGAATCTCTCATAGATTTGACATGGATCATAGAATCCTCAATTCTAAAAGAGATTCCATTACTTCTATGAAGGTAAAATACGTGTGTCTAGACTACCTCTATCTGAAGAAAACATTTTTTTGTATTTTTGATTAAGTCGTTAGTTTCATCATGCATATGCTTTCACTGTTCTTGACTGTGCAGGGGTGGATCAAGGAGGAGAAATTCTTGGAAGAGGTCAGGAAGGTTCAAAGAGGGTCTAAGGAGTTCCTAACACCCTTCCAGAGAATTTCACAAAGTTTGGTTATCAAGAAACCTCATTTGTGAGCTTCTACAGGAAGTCTGCAGGGGTTCTACAGGATGTTCAGGAATTTCTACAGGCTGTTTAAAAATTGGATTTTGGAGGATGGGTGAGTGAGGGAATATGCATGAATGCATGTGGAGGTAAGATAGGGGTCTGAAGTGGCCCAGGGACTGGTGGATGGAGTGGTGAGAAGGTGTAGAAGGCTGAATTGGCTCAAAGAAGGCTGAAACGATGATTGCACAAAAAGGTAGGGTTACGTGGGCAAGAGGATAGATGTGAGACGAGGAACCTAGCTAGGAGATGGAATAGATAGCTCTGATGAAACTTAGGTGGATGAAAGAGTGGTTGAGATGCTCTGCACTGTGTACATTCAATTGAATCAACAAAGTCTTGCAAGTAATCAAAGTCCTAGCTAATCTAACCTAGCTAACAATAAAGTGAACGAACAACAGCTTTATTTAAAGGAGAACCATATACATCAACTATGAAATGAGGCATTTCAGAGATCTGAACACATAACCAACTTCTGCAAATGAAAACAACACACTAATGATTGCATGGCAAGGAAAACTAGTGTTTTTGTTTGGGACAGCACAGTTACTTCAATTCCAGCCCCTGATCCAATAAGGAAGAAGTGAAACCAAAAGTGTTTTTTGACCCTTTTCTGGAGCTTTTTTCCCTGTTATTATCCTACCAATCTATTCTAAACATCTAAAGCATTCTATTCATAAACAATGACCTAGTTAATCAACACAACTTAATCTGCCTAACAGAAATACGTTTGCAAATGCATAAAAGGAAAACAACGATGCATAAAGGAAAGATAACAGTACATAAAGGAGGCCCTATGCTCTCAGGTTGGGCCCAACCCTGAGAGCTATGGTTCCTATGGAAAACTCAGAGTTGATATAAAATAGGATTGCTTATCATTATCAAAAAATAGTCTTCAGTCAAAAGTTATGCCAAAATGGCTACAAGAGAACAAGCTGGAGGTGACAACACTGTCATGCGGAAAGAGTTATTTTTGTGGACAAACCTAACCTCCCTAGGAGTCTAAGACTCTCTAGTGAAAAACAAGACAAACAAGAGCAATCCTTCTCTAAAAATACATTATCCTATGAGAAACCAAGTGTTGTTTGATCCTACCTCAAATCCAATGCTTGTTGTAGCAGTCTAGCCTTGCTGATCCAGATGAGCTCCTCCTTCACTTTAAGACCTGCATACACTAACAGTCAAACGATTACATAACACCTGAATATTCATCATAAAACAAAGCATATTCATCACATAGACCAAGGAGTACATGAAATAATTCATTAACAACAAATCATTGAGAAGAATGGACTTATTTGTATTAAGGAAACAAAAAAGGACCATTACAACCTGAGCCTTGGTGTTGTGCAAGCTCCTCCCAGGGTCCAGCAAGAGATTTCCTCTACTTTGACAAGTTCACCCACTCCCACTATGGCAACAAGGAAGGATAGTGATCTCTCCTCCAGTCAACAATGGAAGTCCTAATTCCAGCAGCATTTACCCTTGGAATGTTCATCTTTTAACCTCCCCTCCTCTAGCCCAATGCCTGTATTTATAGTATTCTAGAGGAAGTTATTCAGTTCCAACATCAATGGGATACTCCCTCTTTTGGATGGGGTAGCTCCTCTCTTGATGGGATAAGTTCCTCTATCATAGGGATGCGTGAACCATCTGGAGGTGCTCAATACACGTCAAACACTCTTCTAGAAGGCTCTAGAAGTGACCACAAGTAACTTTTTAAAGATGAAACTCGCGCCTTTTGACCTTTCCAAGGGTATGCACCCATCCTTTGGCTTACAGAGCATACAAATACGCAGGTACAGTGTGTTTGGGATGCGTACACACAGGCAAGGTAGAGAGAACCTGCGTACCCAGAGATAAACATGTTTTTAAGTGAATTTCTCTCTTTTTGAAGTTTGACATGAAGAGTAGAGGTATGAGGCTTGACAAGGAGGATAATATGGCTATTGATGGAGCCATATTAACTACAAATAGTCATGGTGACAAATTTCAGTGTAACAGGGGGAGAAGTCTGTCTTGAGATGTATCAATATTTTTTGAGGTATGCTTTTGATTTTGAGAATTATTTGGAGGTTATAATTTAGATATATTGAGTCTAGTCAACTCAATATGTGAGTGCGAGTTTGTTAGAATTGACCACTCTAACAACTGATTTTTGAAGAAGAGAAACTCCAAGATAAAGATTGAACCAAGATGTAACATTGAGACACCTATATATGAACAACCATTAACTCGTGCCAGGGAGGGACGAGGAGACTTGTTGCAACTCGAATGACAATGAATTATTGGTTTTTTTGCTATGAGATTTGTCGGTTTCTTTGTAGGTATCTATTTTCTTTTAATTATGTTTGTAAAAAGTGTAGAACCAATTATTGAATAGTGTGGCATAATTCAAATTAGTGGTTCTTGGTGCTTAGAAACCCTCAAACACATCACTAGTTTTGTTGTGTTTACATATTGTTACGATTTGTTGTTCTTAGTGCTTGGAAAGCCCTGAACAATGACTACTAGTTATAATATGAGATCATTGTATGTCAGAAAAATCAATTTGTGTGATCAACGTCTTAATACACTCGGTATCTAGACTGCCTTCCTATAAACTAACATATAGCCAAAAGCGAAATATCCGACAAATGGTGGTAGGTCCATAGAGCGGTTTAGTTACTTGACAATTTTTCTTATGGAAGCCCTGATGATCCGAGTATGTCAATATTGTTGATCATACAAGTACATCAATGATGGTTAGAGGCAGTTATATTTTAAATGGAGGTCAAGTGGTAGCTCAAAGTTGTGGTGGTGAAGAAAGAGCAGTGTCTATGAGATTCGAGAGTGAGTGTAAGTGTTGATGAAGACCATACTAGAATATCAAACAAATATTTGTGTTGTAATTTGTGATTATTTTACGATCTTTGTAATATGCAATGCAAATATTATTGTTCGTGTAATCTCTATGCTATGTCTCCTCAAATTTCTAATTTATCCTGTATGTAATGTTGTCTCTCATGAATAAAACTATGCTCATTTTTTTGGAATTTTATGGAGAAAATGAAAAAAAAAAAACATTTAATATAGTCTATAAATTAAAGATAAAATTTATCCACAAAATCTTTATATTATAATAAAGGATTAACCATAATAATAATAATTATTTTCTAAAAACACTATCATAAAAAAATATATTAATAATACTTCATATTTATGAATAACACTCTTAATAAAAACTTATCAAAATAAACCAATACATTTAACCTAAACTAATATTAACCAACAATAATTATATTTTTATAAGAATGGAAATTTTAAAATAAAATCAACCTACTTAAACTGCATTAATAAACTATATATTTAAATATTGTATACATAGCAAAGTTAAAATAACAAAGCTAGATAACATTAAACTTAAAATCCAAGAGCAACATAAACAATGAGCAGAGAAGACTTTCGACCATCATGATTCAAGCCTAACAATTAAATTATAATTCATAAAAATCCTTTATTCGATTATAATAATAAAGATATATGAGAAATTACCCTTACAATCTTTGAAAAGTTCAACAAAATATATGATCAAAATGACCCAATAAAGTGGTTGGCTATTCGGTCTTCTAATGTGATCCTATCTCAAGAATTAAAAATTTGAATCCTATTACATGTCGTTTTTAATGTCGACATTTAGTGATAATGATGGAGTAAACTAATTATGGAGTTACGGCAATGTCAATGCATGATGGATACCACTGCGCATAGATCGCTTATTATTTTTGTTATTTATTTTAATGGGTATGTAAGTTTGTTATTTTTTTTTTCTTTTTTTTTTTTATTTTTTTTAAATAGTTTTTAAATAGGATTTTTTTTGAGTTTTTGTAGATTTTTAGTTGGAATTATGTGAAAAAATTTGTCGCTAAATTTCGATTTGCATTGTTTAAATTGGTTTTTTGATTGTATATAAAGATTTGGCACTCTTAACATCCATAAAATTTTTAAATTGTAAAAAATTTTACTTATCGACTTGTGATTTCAATAAATTTTTATGAATTCTAAATAAATTAAATCAAAAATATATAGAAAATTTTCCAAAAAAAAATAACACTAAAAAACTAGTCAATAATAATTTATTAGATATTTTATTTAGTCAAATCTGCCTTACTTCTTCATGACGTACATAATAATAAACAATAAATATTAATGTGTTTAATAAGAATATATTTTTAAATTATATATTAGGTTTATGAATATTTATATTAAGGTGGTCAATATTTTATTATTATTTAGATGGGAAATTTTTTTAGGAGAAATCACATCTAATATTTTATTGAAGCCAATATTTTAAACCCTCGAGAGTGGTTATAATGTTTAATTTGTTACATTTAAATAACATATTGTTGCACATAAAATATGTGCAAATTGCACAATTAGAGTAATTGTGATTATATATATGCATTTTTATAATTAATTAGTTATCAGAAGGAAATACATATTATTATTTTAAAAAATATTATTTTTGAATTTAAAATATATTTAATTTTTTTTGAATATTTACTTGGGGAGTAATTTAACTATCACTCGAATTACTAATGTTGGAAGGTAATGGTATCTCGTCAAAGTTCAACGAAACTAGAATTAAATAGTTAATAAGATTTAGTCAAAGTTAAAAAAAAAAACCTAAAATTAAATAATTCACAATGAACGTGCCTTTCAAACATTATGTTCATATTGATTCCGTCAAACCAATTCATGGAATTATTTTCAAAACAATATTTACTTAGTTAAAAAACTTTTGATCATAGATTTGGTAGTTGGGTATGTTTATTATCTTTGTCATTTGAATTCGACTGGTATATTGGTTTGATGTGATAAGGTAGTTTAATGTGATCAGTGAGATAGGTAAATATTTATTTTTTTTGGAAAAAAGGTATATTATTTTGATGTGTTTTGATGTTTGTGGAATTATAAGTTAGTGATATATTTAATTTGTAGGTGGTTGGATATATTTTTATGTAGGTAATAGGTTTTATCATGGATTTAGTTTATATTAGTCAAATGAGTTGAGTTATTAATTCTTTTAGTTAAAAAATAAAATTTGAAATATATTCTCAAATTAAGAAGTGTTTTTTTTTGTTTAAGGTGAGGTCAACTTCAATGTTGGATAGAAGTAAATTCTACTCACCTGAGGGATGTTGTTTCCAAGATTGTGTGAGGATCAATCAAGCCTAAACGTCCTATGAGACAATTTTTATGCCCCACAAGTGGGTCCCTCCCTTAAACCCTCCCCATGAGATTTGAACGAATGACAAGATAAAGTTAAACCCCACATAAACCAACTCACATACACCTCATGGGTCAGAAGTGATGCAGGAGCATCCAGCTCCAAGGAGACAGAAGTTGGTTGACAGTCTCATGAAGAGGCAAGAATACATGACATAGCTGGACAGGTGTTAGACTTGTCAGTTATTTTACCTTATTTTATTTGTTTTATTTTGTCAGAAAGACATTAGGACCAGGTCGATTAGAGTTATGAACTGTTTCTTTTCAATAGAAATTATTAACAGCAAAATAGGTTGTCAGTTAATTAGTTTCTTTAGTTAGTTAACTAGTCTCTTTACAAATTGTGTTAGTTAGGAACAGTTAGGAATTGGTGAACAGTTACCCAATTCTGTTGGATAGTTCTACCTGAACAGAACTGTGGTGTTTCAGGGGTTTAAAAGAGAAAAGATAAACAATGTAAGGGATTCCTCATTGAGAGAAACAAAAAGAAATACAGTCATTTCCAAATTAAACATTTTATTTTACTTTCTCTACTGTATCATCACTGTAAAAACAAATTTCATGCATAAATATATAATTCTGTGTGTAACTAAACTTGCGTTGGAGTAATAGTACAGAAAGAATTAACGAGAAAAGCAGAGAGCGGATACATAATTAATTTCTTCCAGACAGAGGAGAATGAACAATTTCAAGTGCAGACAAACTCCAGACGGAGGGAGTTAACGAGAAATGCAGAGAGCAGACATAAAAATATTTCGTCCAGAACGAAGGAGAACGAGAAACTGCACGCGTAAACCAACTCAGGTAACCCATAAAACCTTCACATTATTATGAATAAAGCAATGCCAGAGTGAAATCGAATAGCTGTATCATTTCATTATCAATTACAATTCATACACAGTCCAGGTGTCTTATGGTCCTTTCGAGACCAAAACTCATTCAACAGAACCGAAACAGAGTTACGAGTAAATGTATTACATAACCAGACAGGGCAACCAAAACTATTACAGCAAGTGAATACCAACGGAGTCGGCGAACCAGGGTTTCAGACAACCCGAGAGTTCCTAACGACCGAGCATTCCTATTACAGGACGAGGGTTTGAAGAATCGAATGCCATCTGGCAAAACTAAGCAAACAACAAAATTTACCGGACCAGGGTTCGAAGCACGCTATTAACCACCTACAAGACAGGGGTTTCAAACAACCTAGAAAATGCATTGCAGAACGGAGACTCCAATAACAAGACCAACTTGCCAGAAGACCGGAGAAGTTACACCAACCAGGAGACCGTTAAATTCATCGCGCAGGCAATAGACAACGACCAAAACGAAACCTCGAAAACCTCTATAAACAAAAGACTGATATGGTAAGACCCTACCCGGAATAAGGAACTGGAGGGTTTGAACGACTGTCAGCGGTCGTGGAGGACGCTAACCAGAGACCAACGGAACCGAACCACCTGCAAACACGAACGAGGACGGATTAGCAGTGTTTACAACCTGAATAATCATTAAAGAAAAGTAACAAGCGAATACAACCAGAAGAGTAGAAGCTCACCTGAACAGAAGAGGTTGAACCGAACAATGAAATAGCCAATAAACCCCTGAAGACACGGAGCGAGGGTGTCAGGGTGCGAAAAGAAACGGCAAAGAAGTTTAACAGGGAACAAAAACTCACCTTAGCAGTGGAACTGGAGTGCGAATGCTCGGAGGAAACCCTGCCATGAAACAACCTATCAGTAAAACGAGCAGGAACAACCTCTAAACAGCCAAAATCGAGCTAATAAATCAGTCAACCTGAATACAAACCCTGTGCAGAGGAACGACGCCTCCATAACCATTGAAATACCACCTCAAAAGCAAGAAGGGGCCGAGAGAACCCACAAAACAAGCATCGAAACCAGAGCGACGGAGGTGAAGGAGCTCTCACAGAGCAGAGCAGGACTCGGCAGAGTGAAAAAAGTGCAAATGACAAATGAGCGGGCGAACAGTTGACAAAAGGCCCGAGAACCGGCAGGTGTAGAGGGTTAACCGACGGGTCCAGTAAAAACCCTAAAAAAATTACCGAGAGACGTACCAGGAATTTAAGTCAACCATTAAGTCATTCAGGACGCCAAGTCTTGTCAGCAGCAGAAACGTTAGAACCGGCGGGAGGCCATCATAAGTGGGATCAGAGCTAGTTTCTTGAGTTAGAACTAATGGAACAGGTGGAAGCTGAAGGAAGAGGAAGAGGACGAGTAGTCCGTAGAGTAGTGGATGAGGGGCTTCGAGAGGAGATTCGAGTTTTGCGTGAAAGATTGGCAGTGGTGGAGGCTGGGGGAAGGAGAGACCCAACAGATGACAGTGATGAAGAAGTAGCTGAACCAGAGGATGAGTTCGAAGGAGTGACACCGGAACTTAGACTGTTGAAGTTAGTTTTGCTGTCCAGTCATAAGCCAAGGCATGAGTTACCTACTTATGACGGAAGTTTGTCTGCAGATGTGTTATTAGATTGGCTGAGTGAAGTAAATAATTTTTTTGAGTTTGAGGAAACCAGTGAGGACAAACAAGTAAAGTTTGCCACCACCAAGCTGAAAGGACATGCGTCCTTATGGTGGGACAGCGTTCAGGCGGAAAGGAAAAGGCTACACAAACAGCCTATAAAGAAGTGGGCCAGAATGGAGGCAAAACTGAAGGAGAAGTTCCTTCCAAAAGATTACCAGATTATGCTGTACAGGCAGGTACAGAACTTGAAGCAAAGAGGAATGACTGTTAGGGAGTTTACAGAGGAATTTTATAAGTTGAATTTATGAGCAGGGTATGTGGGGGATACCTCAGAAAAAACAGCCAGATTTGTGAATGGCTTGAGGGGGGAGATTTTGGATGAAATTGGTATCCTCTCACCTCAGACGTTGGATGAAGCCTATCAGTTTGCACTGAAGGCAGAGGAGAAAATTAACAGGAAACAGAACACCAAGAGAGGAGGTGGTTCTGGCAGGGGAAAAGGCAAGGTTTATGGTAGAGGTAGAGGTACAGGCTCAAATGAGGAGGGCAGCAGTTCCAAATCTGCTGGCACAACAGAGAAGGACAACAGCACCAGGGAAGGACGACCAGCTCAGCGAGGGCGAGGATTTGGTTGAGGCAGGGGAACTGTCTAGTGCTATCGTTGTCACAAATTGGGACACAAGTCATATGACTGTCCTGAAGGTGAACCAGCAGGTGGGAGAGGAACCTATGTTGCTCAGCCAGAGGATGTTGAGGAGACACCTCAAGAAGCAGAGAATACACCGGAGATAGGCGAAGCCTTGGTGTTAAATAAAGTGCTGTTAAAACCAGCAAAAGAAGTTGCAGAACCGGATCAGCGAAAGGCTTTGTTTTGCACTGTTTGCAAGTCACGGGTTAAGTGCTGTAAGTTCATCATTGACAGTGGGAGTACTGACAATCTAGTGGCTGTGGAGATGGTAGAAAAGCTGGGATTAAAGAAACTAAAACATCCTACTCCCTACAAATTGTCGTGGCTGCAAAAAAGGCATCAACTGTTAGTTGACGAACAGTGTGAGGAAGAGTTTCAGATCGGTAAGTATAAGGACAAGATCCTTTGCGATGTCATGCCAATGGATGTCTGTCACTTATTGTTGGGACGACCTTGGCAGTTTGATAGAAGTGCAGTTCATGAAGGAAAAACCAACTGCTATAAGTTTGTTAAAGACGGGATCAAGCATACGCTTGTACCCATCAAGGAGGAAACTACAGCAGAAGCTAGTGGAGTGAAAGCACTGCTATTAGGCGGAAAAGAATTTATAAAACAGATTGAGGACAGCGAAGTAAATTTTGCTGTCATAAGGAGACCAAAGGCAGTGGTACTTCATACACAGGTTTCAGATTTGCCTGAAGAAGTTCAGAGGTTGCTGCAGGATTTTGGAGACATTGTGGTAGATGATCTTCCAGATGAGTTGCC